>OMKK01022189.1:0-16198 GCA_900302305.1 Polymixia japonica
ATCTTCACTGATTGGCTGGATGTAAACCATTTGAATCTAGACCTTACTGAGAGGTGGGGAGGAAGCAGTTTGTAGGCAGTGCGCAAGTTACCAAAAATGGTAATTTACCCGATAAAGGGTGTAGGGATGGTGGTTCACAGTGGTTCTGGGACCAGAAGATGTGTGTATATAACACTCACTGCTCTGAAACCTATGTACCAAGTCTATTCAAACATCTGTTAAAAACAGGATATTAATATTTAAAAAAAAGAATAATCTAATGTTGGGAAAATGCTCATACATTTGGCATCAAAATGTTTATAAGATCTGGGAGCTTCACATCATATTTGACCACCATTCTTGACAGAGAACATAATCAGATGTACAAGTTACATGAACTGCAATTATAGAAATGAATTTTTCAGAATACCCCAGCCCACACTTGGTACAGTATTAATGAATTGAATGAACTTCTAAAAGTTCAGCTGATAGTTACTGAAAACGTAATTGTGAAGAGCTATTCTTATTTTGTACAGCATCACTGCTTGGTAAACAGTGAAGATAATATAGAGAGAGAAAGAGAGAGAGAGGGAGAAAGAGAGAGAGACAGGGTGAGAGCGAAAAAGAGATAGATAGATAGATAGATAGATAGATAGATAGATAGATAGATAGATAGATAGAGAGAGGGAGAGAGAGAGAGAGAGAGAGAGAGACAGGACACAGAGCTGAACCCATGTCCAAAGGCCTTGTTATGGCCTCATACTAATGTCCATAAATATTATGTTTTGACACTATTTTCTCTTACTACACATTCTAGCAAGACATTCATTAGAGGATATGCATTTAAGGGATGGGTCTGCAGGCCATCATTTGACCATCACTGCATTAGAGACACTACTTACAGTAAGTGATGCTGTGTAGTATGGCACAAGCACAATCGAATGACTTCGTTTTAAAGCCTTGAGATAATTGCTCTGTAATGTCACTACCTTGAAAGCCTTTCAGAAGCAATGAAATCAAACAGGGCTCCATTCAGGGAAAGTGGAAATCAAAACGTATCTGGCTCATCAGCAACTTTAAATAATCAATTCAACAGACACAAATCTACTAATTGGCTGGCACATTTTTATCAGGATTAAATTCAGAATTAGGTGACTGGTAAAGTAAACAACCTGTTTGGGGTGCAAGTTTTTATTTGCTTATTGAGAGAATATGTTACAGAGTTCAAGCAGTTGTTTAAACTCTCTTTGCAGTAAAAGATATTCTCGTAATTCAGACCACGCTCAAAATAGTTCAGTTGGTACTCATCTTTGATGCAAAGATTAGCCACCACTAATATGAATGCAAGACCCTTTCATAGAATGAAAAAAACATGATTCAATTGTGGGACAATATTATTATTATTATTATTATTATTATTATTATTAT
Organism: Polymixia japonica; assembly: GCA_900302305.1. Taxonomy (NCBI): domain Eukaryota; kingdom Metazoa; phylum Chordata; class Actinopteri; order Polymixiiformes; family Polymixiidae; genus Polymixia; species Polymixia japonica. The sequence goes on from OMKK01022189.1 coordinate 1,408, forward strand.
TATTATCATTGCCTTTATTTATACTCGAAAAATCATTGAGAGCTGGCTCTCATTTACAACAATGTCGAGTAACAGTTTAAAATGATTTAAAAAGATACAAAATAATAAAAGATACAAGATAAAAGAAAACAATCCATTAAAACAAGTATATAAGTACAGTTAATGTGGCAATCTTGAAAATCTCAGAAGATTTTAATTTAAATAAATGTCTGTTAAGTTACTATCTATCTGCCTATGGCCCACTGATGAAAGCCACTATGACTCCCCTTTATACTCCCCTTTATATAGCATTATCAGTGGCTTGTATGTAATTTACTAGAGAACCTTACTATGTGTTGTTCAATTACAACTCTCAAGTCAAAGAACCAGGTGTACATCACATAAAAAATGATATAGGAATTATCCTTTAACATTAGTGTCATGGCCCCAATCCTATTGTTACTTGTTATCTATGTGAGGCTTCTGTTGTGGTGTGTGGACTACTGAAGTTCAGGTTTGATCAAGGACTTCTTATGCCCTATGAAAGTTTAGTTGGGCCCTATGAAAGTGTAGTGAGTATTCACTGTCTCCCATATGATGAGACTAAAGGAGTTTATGCCACAAATTAAACAGTGATGTCCCACTGTACAACTTCATAGCCATTTCTGTTACCTTGTAGAAATACAAATGCGAATAAATGTAAATTTAAAAACATGACACTATGTCATTGTTTAAGAACCACGAAAATGGTGAAATGTGTATGCGTGTGCGTGCGTCAAAGATGTTCTATAGGTGTGTGCGCGCGTGTGGCGTTACGCATGAGCGTGATGACGACAGCAATCATAGCAACCAGCATGGCGACGGGGAAGCTTTCTCCTCCCCATCTGCTTATAAGCTAGTTTTAGCTTGTTAGCTACGCTAACTATTTTTTTTTTTCTGGTAAAATGTTTAGCTACATTTTAGTATTAGGATGTATCCGACCTCTAGCACCAAGATATCCGACGATTTCTGAGGAACATGGGATACGCTGAGTGTAGCATTATCATGGAATCAAAAAAAGGTATGCATTTAATAAAACCATAAAGAGTGAGCTAGCTAACGTAATGTTCCTCAGCCCCTAGGGAAGTGACTTGGCCAGGCTAACATGTTGAAGCAGCCAAATACCGAGAAACTCATCTTGTGCACACTGATATGAAGGGGTGTCAAGTTTAGATTAACGTTAACCTTTTGATTACTTTTCTAGTTTAATATGAAGTTAGATTAAATCGAGACGCCGTCGTTTAGTGCAACCCTAGCGTGAGTTTGTGTTACTGCATCACGTTTGAAGCAGAGATCTTTGCTCATCTGTGTTATTGCTCTAGTTACCTGTCTTACTAATGAATCGTGCTAATTCTAGGGAAAGCATCGCTTGTGTCTGGGTGCAGCCTCAATAGCCTCAGAGGACAGAGTTTGAAAAGCAGTCGTAAGTATTGTTTATGCCAGTAATGACATTATTGAATAATTATTTTGTAGCTCAAGCAGTAACTCTATAGTTGAGCATAACTGATCATTAATAACGACAGAGTTTCGTTGTTCCCTGTCGTGTATTTACAGCTTTCTGCCCTGGGTCATCCAATGGGATCACTCAGTCCATCATTAAAGACCACATGGTATCACATTACAAAAAGATCTACTCAGCTAAAGGTGGGATACATGGCTGGCAGAGATTAGTGAAGTTCATTAGATCAGTTTGGTTCATCCCATTCATATATATATATTTATATAACTGTTGTTGTATGCTAATATGTGAGTCAAATCTGCTGAATTTGTTTTGGTTCTGAAAAAATATTGACATTAAAATGTATTGTGCTATGCTTACATATTTATTCATTCATATTTATTCATTCTTCCACAGCTGCCATTGATGCCTCAAAACCCAAAAGCTTGACATCTAGTGTAAAGTGTAAGTTGCAGATATTTAAAGAATAGCCCCCCATATTTACATTATAAGTGAGAAATAGCTTTGTTCCCAATAATTGTGTGTCTATTTGTATCTATTCATTTTTGCTCACATATTTACAGACAAGGATCAGATAAAGCGGGAGCAGTTGAGGAAAGGGAGTCGTCCCCAGTCAGCCCACTCTCTCTCACAGAGTAACAGCAGAACGTCTTGCTCTCCAACCAATGTAAGAAATCAGGGCATTTTAACATGTCATGTTATTGATCTTATGGCAAATACAGTATATTCTCCTTGTGTCCTTGGCTGGCAGAGATAAAACTACAAGTTTACGAGCACTTACCATTTGACTGCATGGCTTTGAGCTCAAAGCCAACTACATTTTGTCACTCTAACCTTTTTGCTATTTGCTTTATTACTTACTCACTCACTATGTTGACCTATACGTTTAAGATGGGTAAAGGATACTTTACAAGAGATTGGTTTGTGGGTTCTTATCCAAAACCAGATGGAATTTAATGAGTGATGTCTAACCCTACAGTGTCTTTGCTTTTTAGAGCAGGACATCGGCACAAGGTGAAGAGAGCCCCTACTTCTATTCAGGAACTTCCATGATCTCCACCCCAAGGCTCAACACCTCCTTTCACGTCAAGCAGATAGTTTATCCATCATTTGGTTCTTGGAGCCAATCTCAACCGATTCGGCCCTCATCAGAGTTAAGCTACAGGAGCCCAGAGGCAACCTACTACAGGCAGCAGTCGGTACGCTCCTCTGCCACCACAGGCAGCCAGAGTGGCTACAAGACTTTCCAGGACCCTGTCCAGAAGACTTATAGTGGGGACTTGCTCCACAAACATTCTCACTACTTCACCGATGACAAACCTTTCACTCCCAAGACCCTAATATCAGATAAGAGTTCCTACTTGTCAAAATATCGGTATTACACAGCCCCGAAGAGGAAACCAGACCAGGGTTACACCAACCCCATGTTGATGCGACAAGAGACATATCATGGAAGGTACTTATCATGCACTTACTCTATTTCTCTTAGGGTGAAAGAGAAAAAATAGCAAAGAAACATGTTTCAATGAATTAAATCAGCATGTGTATACAGCAAGTGTTTCAATGTCACAAATTCTTTCTCAGCACGCAAACCAAGATATACTCATCAACAGAATTTGATGATCCACCTCAGGTAAGTTGAATGAATTCATTTGATTCTTCAGGCAAAACCGCTGCTGCATCTAACAGTATTTTCATAGAGAAATAGTATGCTGTGAGATAAAAACATCAGATGAGTCCTCTGTCAGCAGAATGGGGAGTTTTTGAGGGGTGACAGCAAAATTGTTAACAACTAACAGAAATTAAAGACTGTGCAAGATCAGCACACATTTGACTTTGGTTAAACTAAGATTAGCCCCATGTGCTTAAGAGATAAGAAAGAGAAGAAAAAGAAAACTTTATTGTCATTGTGCTGCTGTGCAAGTCAACAACACAACGAAATTACGATAATGTGTATTTCCCCCCCGGTTGGGCATTTAACATTCTGATAAATGGTGGATATATAGTTGGACAAACGTGACTGAGATCTTAGTTACGTCAGTGTCTTACAAAAGCATACTGACATAAGGGAAGATGAGATTGATGAGCAGCAATATCCAATAAGATATCTCCTAAATTGGTAAAGCAGAATTATCTGTAGCTCAAATTCATTGATATTAGAGTTGCTAAAGTTTCTCTATAAAGCATAAACGACTCTAAAACATAAGTGTTTACAGTGACATGCCACAAACTATTTGTACTGAATAACATTTTTACTGTTCTTATTTCCTGTTTTACAGGGATTTAGTACTGAGCATGAGTGGTCTGAGGCTGAGTCCAATGGCCCAATTGTCTCAGTATCTAGAAAACAAAGGCAGACAAACAAGAGCAGAGGCAGTGTTCTATACTCATCCAGGTAAAATTATGGAGTTATAATCTTGGATGTATGCATACTAGTGGGGCGTATAATATGTTTATATATTTTCTTAGATTTCAAAAAGCATTTAAATGGTGTCATCTTCTAGGGTTTCTCCAGAAGGCATGAAGTCACCTATTATGATGAGCGTGTCTGCAGAGTAAGTTCTAATTTGAGCATATTTAATCATACCTGTACATTATTGTGAATAATAACCTGTCCTCCCTTAACAGAGAGGAAGAATTAATGTACCTCGAATTCATTGGTGATGTAACAACTGACATCTTGTCCAGGGGGATCTTCTCTGACAGGTATGCCATTTTCATGTGCTGTTTGGCATTTTAAGTGTTCTATGGACTCAAACCTTAAACCTTGCTGCCTCCATTTAATCTACTGTTTATGTTAGGTAGTAAATAATCACAGGTGACAGCCTGAATTCACTCCAATATTTTCATAGGGACACCACCGCAAATCTCGTAATACACAAGATGTTTAAAGGCACAATCCACGATTGTTTTTTAAGTGCTGTCCTTCACAGCACAGCAAGGAGTAACAGCAACATTGTTTTGGTTTGCACGTTGCCTCAGTCAGCGTCAGCCATCTTTTGCTTATTGAATTTTGCCAGTAAATGCAGTGTTCCTCTAAATGTTTTCTGTTAGGTGAAATGCTTCCAAACAGCCACATCACACTGTTTACAAAACAAACAGAAGTGGGGCAATGTGACCGTTCAAAACAATCACGGATTGTGCCTTTAAACATCTGTCAGCGCTGTGATAGTATTTGGTTACTGTCTCCTGAGTCAGGACCGAGTTGGTGTGTTTTGTACCTTGCTAGGGTCCTAGACCGGGTGTTGGAGCGTCACATTGACATGAACAGGTATCGACTCGATGAGGTGAGCACACAATCTAATGCAGGATACCTAATGTGTGGCTGGAGCTTGTTTAATCACATCAAATTTTAACTAAATTTTTACTTCTTAGCAATTAAAATGACTGTAAATCGCATGATGCCCTTAGGAGCAATATCTGGACTCTAGGAAGTTGCAGGGAGCTCTTTTTTTTCTTTTTTTTCATGCAGCATGTGCTTGCTTTCTTAAGGATAAAATGCGCCACCTTCTGGAAGTGCTACGTAAAGATTTTAACGATCCAGTCAACATTCCCACCTGCAGTGCAGAGCTTGAGAAAAAGAAGAAAGATGTGCTTCATACACACCTTCCAAGTTTAGAATCAGAGGGGTCAAGACAGTTGGAAAGCAAAGAGGTCAATGACCAATTCCCTTATGCATCACTAATCACAGACTGTGATTCCCCAGAGAGTGCTTTTCCCTTATCAGTTACACCACTACATTGTAGCACTCCTGTGGGGACTGCTTCACCTACTGAAACAAGTAAAGAGGACTTGGAGGATCTCAATCAGATAAAGGGCAATGGGCCTATTTGGCTCAGTGAGAGTGTCAATGAACATACAGGAATCGATGAGGAGAACCTCCATGAAAACCAGGAAACTACTGTTACTGAAAAAGAAGACATGGGTCAAAACCACAGATACACTACTATGGTAAGTGGTGACGGCCTCCATCTAAACCCAGCTGAAGGCAATTATAATGGACTGTCTAAAGACCTGGAGGATCTCGGGAGAGGTTTGTCAGAGTCTTTGCATGTGTCCAGTAATACACATGACAATGACAAACTTACAAATACATTTGTCTCTCTTAGTGATGATGAATTCTGACTGACTCATGCTGTATTCAGGGATCATGCCATTTAATGGCTATTGTTACCCAGGGAGACTATTGTTACAAAGAGAAATGTTGTATTTACAATTTTCCAAATCTATTAATTAAATTAATACCGAATATATATATATTTTTTAATTGAATGCCAATGTGGTATTTATTCTTGTGTTTAAACTTGTGTTTATTACAAAAGCACAAAAAAGTGTCATACTGTAGTAAGAGGCCTATTTAATGTTCAGTGGAGCTGCTTTTTTCAGTCTCTAAAAATAATTAACTATAGTTTTCAAGGGGCACACTTTTAATGTTTCCCCTTGGTAACTAATACCTTGGAAATTTGCAAAGTATTACCCATAGCCCTGCACTGATGTTAGACTTAAATAATTTGGTTATATTTTGTACTGTAGTTTGAATTGCAGACAATGTAGCCTATCAATATGAAATAGTATTGATGAATGTTTGTTTTACTGTAGTTTACACTCTCAGGATTTTAGAAAAACAATGCATTTTCTAAAGAAATTTGTATTTCTTAATGGTGTTTAAATAAATCAGCTGTGCTTCTGATGTAGCTACTAGGACTTGACTGTCACCAAAAATATGGTTTTACATTATATTTGCAATAAATTTCTAGACCACCCCCGCTTCCTCTATGATTGCATCTGAGTATCACTAAGAGTATTACGCAGCGATATCTTTCAATAAATATGTGAAATGCAGTGACCTCAAAAACAGCTAAGATAAACGGTCTGTCATTGTATTAAAGGATTATGACTGTTGAGCCATATTGCAAACGATTACACAGGAAACTGTTTTTATTATTATATAATGCTGTAAAATGTTTCAAAATGAGATACAATCAGCAATTGTAAAACGTAAACAGACAGGACATCGGCCAGCAGTTCTAGGCAGCTGTCCCATTTCTGGCATTTTCACTGCCTGGCATTCCAGCTGTATGATGTCATGGTCTTAAAACCTGTATGTATTCCGCCGCCCCAGAGGCACTATATTACGTTATAAAACGTCTCTACGGGTTACAAACACACTATAAAGCTAACACGCGCTTTCTTAAATGCTTCAAAGTTATACGTTTATTCCGGAATACGTCAAGTAGATTTGAGAAAGCATCAAACGTTGCAGAACAAATACTAACAAGAACCAGAGAGCCGCGGATGTAGAAGGGATACACTTGTTGCTCTCCGGGTCCCAGGAAGTGAAGCGCGCTTGGAACTTGACTGAACTCTCTGGGACGGAGAGGCATGGAGTGCAACGTTAGTTTAAAGCCCGAAACAAACTTTACACCGTTTAGCCAGCTTTCGTACCCTTAAAAACTGACAAAAAGTCACCAGTTGCCATTGATGGCGGAACTGGTCGTTGTCGAATCGAAACTGGACTGAATAACCCCTGACAGGTACCGTTAACGTTATTTGCAGTAGTTCTACCGGCGACGTCAGCTTTCCTACGGTTTGGTCTATTTACTGGAATATCAGCTAGCAAGCTAACGCTAATTTAGGAATCTAGCGGCTAAATAGAAATGTGATGTACGGATGAGTTTCCCCCCATCTAATTAAGATTTACAAATGCACCGTTTGGGTATAACTAATCAAGTAGCACGCCAGTATTATTCGGGTATCTTGCTATTTTGGGGCATTTGGTGATTTGTAATATTATTGTGGATGATGCATGGTGGAGCGTCCGACTTTGAAAGCAGCAGGGATTTTTTTTGCAGTGTGTTTAATCGCCGCCAGCCTACGTGTTGAACCAGAGTATTCCCTGGAACTGGATTAACTTCAACACATGCTTGGAAAATTGACAAACGTTATAATTATTTACATAGGTCTGTTAGTTTGCTCAAATTGTTAGAAGGCAATATATTTAATATTATGTTTATCCTGATTGGGTAGGATGTGAAGTTAAAAAAAAAAAAAAAGTTAAATCCCTTTAACGTAGCCAGCTAGCACCAGATAGCTAAGTAAAGTAACTTTGGAATAAACTGCAGTTTTAAGAGGATTACTCTACCATAAACCCTGTGTTTGTCTAGCGGGACATCTGTTTTAGGTTGTATTGAAGTAAACGGCCAGTTGTAAAGACACATACAGAACAACTATACTCCCGATCATAGGATTGACCCTAGAAAAGTGTTGATTTATGGTTTGTGTTGTTTTGGATCCATTCTTTCCAAGAGTGCAATTTCACATTTATAGTTCGTTTGCATTATAATATTTTGATGATGTCTTGAGATTTTCCTTGTCTCTGCTTTTCAGGTCTGCTTGTTGATGATGAGCCCGATGACTGACTGGCCTAATATTCACACTTTCTTTGAAGGGACGGCAACAAGACTAATTTTACTGGACTGAGCAAAGACCTTCCTTTTTGAGGGATTGTGAAACATGCCCTTGCCATTTGGCTTAAAACTCAAAAGGACTCGAAGGTATACTGTTTCAAGCAAGAGTTGTCTTGTCACCCGGATTCAGCTGCTCAATGGGGAGTTTGTTGAGTTTACACTTTCCGTGGAGAGCACTGGGCAGGAATGTTTGGAGGCAGTTGCTCAGAGGCTGGAATTAAGAGAGGTATGTATTTTCATGCAAACACCAGTACATTTAGATTTATTTGCGATTGGCTACCCAGGCAAGAAAACATTTTTGTCAAAGCTGTCTTCTGGTTAAATGTATTCTTGCATGGGTTCCAATATGTCATCATTTAGACTGTTACCTGTTATAATCTGTTGTGTTATGCTCATGACACCATGCAAAAATGTGTCATAGGCATATACTGTATATGTAAAGCACCTTTAAACAATCGGTGTAATCAGACCACAGAGATGTGCAAACATTTAATATTTGGAGCCAGCAATCAGAGAACCTGGATAATGTGGGTAAGAAAAGATGTTAAGAGAAGGGATGACATATGGCCCTGCTGCTACATACACCTGGCCATCGTGCTCATGCAGGAATGAATAAACTTGACTTAACATTGTAGTTTTGACTATTTGACATTGCAACCGTTAATATGTGGCAGTATTAGCATGTGGCAGACCAACATTTCTTTTTTCTTTTTCTGGCTATTTCACTAGATTAGCCGAATCATTAAAAGCCTGGATGTTGCAAATGTGGATTATGTCACAATATTAAAATATTACAAAGATTAGGAACATTACAATATTTGTGTATTAGAAATATGTTTTTTTTTTCTTTTTCCACATTCTTCTTTACTCCTCATGACCCTCTAGAGGTTGCTGACCCCGAGGTTGAGATTCACTTATATGGAGAATGTAATGACAGTGTTTGTTTTTGATGTTAGTGGAACTGTTTGTGCAACCATGTGGTTCTCTAGAAAGATTTCAGTCTTTGTTGGAAGGTCAAGCATTTTCTGTCATTGAAATTCAATATGTGAATGAGCAACTTTTGCAACAAGAGCTAGGTTAAATGCCATTTAGTAGACTGTAAACCTAGTTAATTTAACATCAGATCGCAGCTAACTGATAGTGGTACAATATTAATGGGGGCCACCATTCTGTTAATGTTAGACCAGTAGACCATTTCACCTCAAAGAACTGACCTGTCCCGTTCTATTGCTTATTGGTTAGCTTGTTTACTCTGCTTTGGCACATACCATCCTCAGCAAAATCATGTGCTGACTAGTGTTTGCACATTTTTGCTAACAGATGTCATCTACGGTTAAGTTACACAGATATATTGGCTAGTAATGGTTTATTGGTGATTAGAAAGCAACAGCAGTCACAATGGGAGTCTTGTGGCCAAATTGTCCTCTTCGTAAATAAGAAGCACACAGGTTACCTTAAGCTCTCTTACCAGTGTTCATTGTGAGATGCCCTCTGCAGAGTTTCAGCCAGACAATCACAAGACTGAACCAGGAGTGGCACCAGCCTTTAACTCTCTCACAATTGTTTGCATGGTTCAATATTGGGTTTAATGTTGCTGATAACTGCTGAAGGCAGAATGTTGTAATAATCTCATGAGCAAGACTCGTAGAAATGGACCTGCCAGTCTAGACCTCAGCAGTTGAATAGGGAGTAGATCTGTTCTTGATCTCAGTCACATATTTGTGCTCTAATCTTTATAATATGATAAATGTGGATATATTTAAGATGTATAAGCCCACACCAAATAATTGGCCCCAAATCTGGCAGGCGGATTTGGGGCAATTTGTTGCATGGTTTAGGTCTAATTTTTCCACTTGCTTTTTTCCCCTGCCAGATTACATACTTTAGTCTTTGGTACTTCAACAAGCAGAACCAGCAGAGATGGATTGATCTGGAGAAGCCCCTAAAGAAGCAACTAGACAAGTATGGGTTGGAGCCCACTGTTTACTTTGGCGTGGTGTTTTACATACCCAGTGTCACGCAACTCCAACAGGAGATCACAAGGTGAGGAATACATACATTTATACATAAATCGTGATTATATATTTATGATAATGATGCGCAGTAGTTAGCGGAGCTGTTGAACTTGACCTTCCCCCAATTCCTTACCCTTTTTTTGGCTAAATCAAATAGTCTTTTAAAACAATACCTCTAGGAATGTCACAACCAAAATCCTTCAAGTTCTGACCCCAGGTTAGAACTTCCAAGATGTCAAATAAACTGTAGTACAGCCAGTTACCATCATGTTCAGCAGTTGTTTTTTCTGTCAGTAAGCCTTTGTAGAAGCCGAGGTGGCCCGCAGGGCAAGAGCTTATCTCTTGTTTCTGTGGTGTGAAGCAGCTTAGGTGTACAGTCACACACCCCGGACAAGATGCAAGTCCATGGCGAGGGCTTACCCCCCCGAATCCATCTCTTTAGTACCGAGAGCCCAGCAGCAAGGCATTAGGTCTCATTTTTTAAGTTGGGTCTTTTTCTTCTTCTTCTTTTTTTTTTTTAATGAGTAATCTATTTCATTTTTATAACAACAGTAAAAGTCACCAAGATATAACACGAATGTAACAAATGTTGCAAACAAACTGCAACACATTGTCATGCATGCCTTTACTACCTCCCCGCCCCCACTTTTACTCGCCTGCTGGATGCAGGAGATTGCATAACAAAGCTGTTACTGTCGAAAGAACGAGGAGTATTGAAGGTCTGAATAAAGGTTAATATGCTGTAGCACTGCATGCTTTACCACAGACGTGATTCACACCAGGATGTTTTTTTTCTACATCTTCCTTTAGGGCGAGACGGGATCATTGACAGGTCAACTTACGTAAACCGGTTGTAGAAATAGGTCAATAATTTCAATAATCAATTTTAGAATCATAAGGACAAGCATAATATTGGTCTAAATAATTAGATGTAAATATAGATCAGGTTGATTTCAGGGCTGTTGAGGGGGAAAAACCCAAGTAAGCTTAATACCCTTTGAGTACAAACACGCACACTCATTGTGAGGCAGATACTGACGACATGTCTTCAGCCAGTCTCTATGAGCTGTGATGATTACAAAAAGACTGATAACATTAAGTCTGTATATTATTAGATGTTTAATTTAATAAAAATAAAAAAATCATCAGATGTAAAAAATGCTGGATAGGCGTTGGATAGTATCAACATAGGAATTGAGCTACGAGTGAGCAAGTCAGGTGAGACACTTTCGGTATGAGGCTCAGAGTTTGCCATAACCACTTCATGCATTTTTAACTAATCATCGGTACCTGCTTTTCAAAACGACGTTGCTATCATTCCAGTCATAACATCTCTATAATGGCAAATACATTCCAAGTAGCTCTGCCGGATGAATCAACAATTCTCACCTCATACCTCAGAGTTCAACATTTTTCTTCATTGGCCCAGTTGGCCAGTGGCTCAGAAATCGACTGGCCCAAAGACAATTTTTACTGTTTATCAGCTGTAATCAAATAAAAACAAACACTTATATTCATTTTCATGCTGTTGCTAAGTTTATTACTTTATTACTACAGCTTACTTCCAGCTTTGATTGTAAAGATTTCCAGCTTCAAATGTATTTAAAGCTGCTATGTATGATATTTTTGTTATGTTATGTTAAAATAACATATAAAGACTGTGCTATGCAAAGGTTATGCACATCAAAAATATGATCTCGTGTCAGCACGAGGTCGGCCAGTGTGTTGATATTCCCTCTTTTGTAAACCATGTTTACAATCCCCGGCTCGTGTATAAACTCCTCCTTCCCAGGGGAGGGGAAAAGTCAACCTTGTTTTGAACTGTAACAGCTTGTTGTTGTAATTCCCGGTATATTGGTAGAAAAAGAACCAAACCAAACTTGTCCGCCTTCGCGGAACTGTCGGCATGCAACACAATACATAACTGGAATGCTGGAATGCTAAATTCCTACTTCCACGAAAAAGGGATCCCATCTTTCTTTCCGTCCCATAGTTCGCTTTAGAACTCGACCCCACTGCTTCCATTTTCCTCCTGACTGAATCGTTATTGAGTCCTGTACTTAAGATCATTTATAATTCAGGGCTGTTCATACAGCCATAGTTCATACATACATAGACAGTGATGACTTCACACCTGTCGCTGGTAAATACAACATGGTTGTCAAATAGAGTTGCCTAGTCTAATGCCCACCCTTACGTAACCTCCTTGTTTCCTCACAGATATCAGTATTACCTACAGCTGAAGAAGGATGTTCTGGAGGGCAGGATCCCATGCTCAATAGAGCAAGCTATTCGTTTGGCTGGCCTGGCAGTGCAAGGTAATTTGAACCCTTAATACTAGCCTAATAACAGAAACTTCAGTTTGGGTAGACAAGTGTTTCCTTTACATTTTTCTAGCTGTCCACCTGTGGGGGGCACTGCAGTTGGATACATGTAAAGATAATGAACATTCATTATCTAGCATTGTTGCTCAACCCACCTAAAAAGAAAATAACAATTATAGCAACTACAGCACAATTGTCCATATAGCACAATATAAATATCCAAAGGGACCATTCATTGCAACATCTACTTGAACTGATTCTTGAATTCGCTCCAAGAAGAAACCAGCTCAGAAATAAAAATATTTGTACAAAAACATCTACAAAACAATCTACTGGAATTGGAATTGCCCTACATCTGCACTGAATGCAAATTGCAACATCAAAACTTGCAACACATTGGACTATGGGCCCTTATTGCCACAAGGTTTTGGCCTCGCACTGCTAGTCTGTTTTAGTTGTAGTAAATTCCAGACCTGGAGCTTGACTCTCAAATTGTTAACTTTCCACCTCTGTTATAGAAGGAGTATGATTTATTAACAAAAATGTTGTCTACTGTCACGTGATCTCAAAGCACATCTGGAGCAAAAATGTGAACTTGAAACACTGAAGTATTTCAAGTTGGAATTTCAAAGAATGGTGTTACTGAGCCTCATTGTTTCTTCATTCCTCAAATCAGCTTTCAGTCAGTTTCGAGTGTCTGCTGCTCAAATAATTTTGTCTGAAACCCCTGTTTAACCACTTACATAGAGCTTTTTATTGGATCTCTTAATATAGACCACTTAACAAGCCCCATCAAGCCTAAACCAACCCATAAATTTGGTCAGTGTTGTGTGGATGTGAACTCCCCTTGCGTGAGCTTTCAGCCTGACATTTCCTCGTCCAACTTTTGCCCAGCCAGAAGAATCTCAGACACTGCTGGCAAAGTTATATCAGGCAGTGCAAGTTACTGGGCTGGGTGTAAGCATAGCATAGATCACCGCTGAGATCACTTACTGTTACAGCCATGTCCAAATGACTGACCAGCATGCAATGGGCCAGCCTTGAAGCAAAGTGCCAAGAATCTTCTTGCAAGGTCCCTAAACATTTAGATACCGCTTGAAGAGTCACTCTAACTTAGCATTTGTGCACGTATAAAGGTGGCGTTTTATAGTCTGCATTGTTCGGTCCAAAGGGTAGTTGTAGCTTTGGAGTTTGGCTAATGCCTGGGATAGCTGACATATCTGTGAACATTGCCAGCGGGCAGGCTGTGGTGGCTGCAAACAGTTTTGGACCACTACGGTTTCAGACGTTGAAGCAATTCCCTTCCATAACAAAACGGGTCCCCTACCCTTCTAAGATTAGCCCGTCTTGTCATCATACACCGCAGCCTTCCAAATAGGCATCACACCATTCTAAAATTCCTGCATGCCCAGAGCCTTCCTTGCGCTAATTACGGAAATGGACAGTTCACAGGATGTGATGTATTTTCCGAGAGCAAGACCAAAACAGAAATGGGAATATGATTTTAATGTTAGGATTTGTGCTTTTTTAGATTTGCTCGGTGATTTGGTGTCTCTCCCTTTCTCTCTTTGTCCTTAGCTGACTTTGGAGACTTCAATCGATATGATTCTCAGGAGTTCCTCCAGAAGTTTGTGCTGTTCCCTATTGTAAGCTTTTCAATGTTCATGTTCGAAGCTTATTTGTTCAAAATGTATTTGTCAAATCCACAGTAACCGTACAGCACGATAACAGATGTTGAAATGCTTGGCCTGAGTGTCCTCTCAACATTGTTAATAAAAGAAACAAGAACAGACAACAGCAAAATAAGCGTAAACGATAACAGTAAACAACCAATAAAAGGAGGAGCTCGAAGAACGGCAACATCTTGGTGTATCATGCTAAACATCTTTACACCAGAGATGTTAGATAATAGATGTTTCAATGTGCAAATGTCCTATTTTCACAATGTGTTATTAAGTAGCAGTATCATTGCAATCTGTTTCATGTGGTCTGTGCAGGGCTGGATCCAGGATGAGCGAGTGCTGGAGGAGGCCACTCAGAAAGTGGCTCTTCTCTACCAGAGCTACAGGTGAGATCTTCCGAGCTCCCGCTTGCCTGTTCTCCACCTGGGATGCATTCGGGCCTGCGTTTCATTCCCGACACAGACATCTTACGGGGGCTGACACTCTCTAACTCAGCCCAGCCTCAGTCCGTACAGCGTGTTGGCCCTTGTGTGTTTTTTTTTTTTTCCCTTTTTGTCATCATCTGGTCTCAGTTATAGCCCACATATAAGCCCAGTCTTCTGTGATTTACACATGGGCAGGCTGAGATGCCCAAATGGAGCTCGCCTGGCACAACCCCCCCCCCCCCCCCCCCCACTCTCTCTCTCTCTCTCTCTCTCTCTCTCTCTCTCTCTCTCTCTCTCTCTGTCTCCCTCTCTTTCTGTCTCTCTCTCTCTATCTGTCTCCCTCTCTTTCTGTCTCTCTCTCTCTATCTGTCTCTGTCTGTCTGTCTGTCTCTGTCTCCCTC
>OMKK01022212.1:9707-31177 GCA_900302305.1 Polymixia japonica
CACTTTTGGTTGGGAAGTTAACAGCCAAGACAAGACATGATACCTTCTGTGCCTTTAGCTTGGTGTGGCAGAGCACACCACTAATTAACCTAAAGGGGGCTCATTTTCTACCATGTATAATACAGTATAATAAAAACTTGACATTATGTTACCTCATATTTTGTGCTTCAGATCTTATGTCTTTAAGAAAAGCATTTAAAAGCAGAGCTAGAATATGAGCAAGATTTCAGTGTGAACAGAAAATGACCCTGTTCTAGGTCACACTAGGTGAAATAAAGTATATATGAAAATGTTGTATCACTTTATGTCACTTTAGATGCAGGTGTAATTCAAATAGGACATTCTGCTGGTGCATGTGTAATTTGACTAGGAAGTAAGGATGAGTACATTTAACAGCAACAACAACAAAAAAATGCAGTGACTGATGCAATGCAGTGAAATTTAAGGAGCATTCATGCACAATAAACTACTTCTGTCAGACCACCTATTGAGTTGCTCTGTCTGTGTGTGTGTGTGTGTGTGTGTGTGTGTGTGTGTGTGTGGGTGTGTGTGCGCTCGCACGCGCGAACGCACACGCGTGTATATCAATGTGGGTATTAATCTGCATCTGTGTGTGTCTTGTGTTTCAACCTGCCACCGATATACATAAGTAATAGATGCTGCCTCTGTTGTTCATTCCTACAGCGCAGCCTGAAGGCAGTTCTCATCACTGCCTCCGTGTTCTTTTACCTATTCTATTGGGGCCTGTTCCTGCCACATTTGACACCTGACGTTTTGGGTGTGCCAGTCAGGCCCATGGAGTCGACTTTGCCAATTTGTAGTATTAATGTGAGAATCCTGTCTCAGCCTGCTTTGTCCAAGACGGTGGCACAGCAATAAATAATGAGCTACTGCCTGATTATGAACCCTTGTGTGATTTAACTGCGACAGTGAGAAGTAAAAGCTCAAATCTGCATACTACATACTATTATAGCAAATCTATAAATTACAACTAAGCTCCTTGACATAGTCTGCGTTCAGTCTGGCCACTTTGTAGTCCTACATTGTAAATGCAACCTTAGTGTCATAGGGTTTAAACACTGCCCCGTGGCATACAGCTTTTCAATCCCAGCAAAAAAAAATCAGGGAGAAACTAGTTTTAATCATGTTTTGATAGATCTGTGTAATATTTTTATCTGGAAAAAGAGGCGAGGTATGGAAACCGAACAGGGAATATGGCAATGTTTATTGAAGTATTACAGAAAAGGATTCAACAGTCAGTTCATATTTTATGAGCACTGTCGAATTGCCCCATCTGGATGTGGTCTCTCTATTCAGCAGCTTCACTTCCCTAAGAGAAGGAAATGAAAAACACTTAATACATTTGTCACACCTGATCCATAATCCAAACACATCTTAGAGTACTGATCTAGGATGCTTGGTCAGATGATGGCACCATGAACAGAGGTGAACAGTTTTTTTACTCAACATTACTCCATGAATAGAGGATCAGAAATCACTTGAGATTTAACGCATCACATATAAATAAATTGTGTTACCTTTCCAGTGTCACGGCTCTTGGCCCTCAGCTTGTTAAACCGGGACTCGGCAATGTCCGCTCTCTCCTGGGCTTCCTCCAGCTCATGCTGCACCTTCCTGAACCTGGACCGGTGAGTGTTAGCCTGCTCCTCCTGTTAGCTTAAAAGTTAGAGCATAGTAAGTCTTTAAAATCCAAAAGGTCAAAGTGTAAAAACACATAAGAGAGTAGGATGCAGGCTTTCCTGTCAGAGCAGTTGGTGTGTAATAAGTCTATAACACTGAGTGAGTCATCGAAACCCTGAAGGGCAAATTATTTCTTCTCAAACATAGCTAGTAGTGCATGTCTAAGTCTGTACGACTAATTAGAATCAGTATTATTGGTCCACAGCCTTTGACTAATCACACAGTTATACAGGTCGGCTAGTGCAATCATATTATTTCACAAGCTTGATTGTCATGGTTTGGCCCTGCGTGGCACTTAGTTTTCAGGTTTTATTCTTGTTGTTTTCATGTTTGTGCCCTGCGTGGTTTTGTTATTCTGTGTTTCTCCCTTGGTTTCCCCGTGTTCTTTCTGCCTCCTATTTCTCCCCCTCGTGCCTCCTGTTGTCTTGTCCTGCTTGTACCTTGTTTTGATGTTGTCTGTTCAGTTTTCTAGGTGTTGTAAGTCTATGTGTATTAGGTTCCCTGTTCTGTTTCTTTTAGTTCCACATCCTGTTGTTGTCCCTGTCTAGTCTGAGTCTGCCCAGGTGTGTGTCATTGTAACCACCTCATGTATATCTGTCTTGTCTCCCCGGTGAGTCCTGTCGGTTCATTGTCTTATGTCGCTTGTGGAATGTTTTATGTCGCTTGTGGGATGTCTTATGTTTCTTGCGGGATGTCTAGGTCTTGGTTTGATTGTGCTCCGTGTTGTTCCAGGTATGGTGTTACATGTATCTGTTGTTGAATGTGCTTTATGTTCTGTCCCAGTTCTTTGTATTTTCAAGTCATAGTCATAGTTATCCGTATTTCGAGTCGTAGTCATGGTTCGTTTTTTTTCGAGTATATCCCTTGTGGTTTTTTTGGTTCCTTGTCGTTTTGTGTTTTTTGGAATAAATTCCCTCTCGGGGCTTTTGGACATTGATCTCCGCCTGAGTCTGCGTTTGGGTCCTCACCTGTTCTGAACCGCAACATTGATATTAAGGTGCTTTACTTACAGCTTCCTCAGCCTGTCTCTTGTAGGCCTTGACTTTGAGCTGTATCTTGTCCACTAGATCCTGCAGCCTGTTCATATTTCTTATCTTCCTCCGTCTGCGGAGATCAAGGCTTATAAAAGAGAGCGAATAAAACAGTTGCAAGCTTCTTCCTGTTATGTGTAAAAGTAGTGCCGAATCACTTTAATGATGACTGTAGTAACTGCAGTAACACCTTGTGAAACTTTAAATCAGTCAATCCACAATGAATGATGTTAGAATAATTATAATATAATTATTCATTTAGACGGAGCATACACGACAGAGATCACTGGAGTCTTTTAAGCTTTTTACTAGTAGAAAGGAATCAAACAAGCATCACAGTGGATACAAGAATGATTGAATAAAGGAAGTCACAACACAGTATTTATACATGCAGGCAAACAACGTCATCAGGTCTCTGGTATGTGCTGTTATTAACATGGGTATCTCTACAAGGACATCTTTCTAAGTCTCCGTCCTGGCTGCTGTTCCCAGTCCCAGAATCGAGCTTTGAGACACACACAGTTAAACATACACATTTCTCTATCAAATGATTACTATTAACAAGTATCATGCACCCCAGCACTGTGTTGTTAAGAAAATGTTAAGATAGGCGCACAGTAGAAGATATTTCAAATCCTAACCGATATTGAAAAGGTGGTGGTTTGAGATCGCACGCATTAGATGACTTTGCCAAAATGGAGCACTGTCACCTCCAGGTTCTTCTTCATGCTCTCTAGGTGAGCACTGGTGTCCTGGTCCTTCTTCAGCTCCTCGGCCATCATGGCAGCCTGTAAATGACCAGATTTCTCTCATTACAACATTATCTTACAGTCGCCTTGAGGTCCTTAGGGCCATTTCCCACTGGGATCATCTGTAAATAAAATCTATGCTCTATAAAAGAACCCACCAAAGGGCATATCTTCTTTTAAAAGAACGTTTGTCAATATAGACTAATATGTAACTTATTGCAAATGATTATGGTGATATCCATAAACATAGGCTGTCTGTATTAGCAGAGAGACAGTGAGAGACAGAAATAGATATATAAACTCACATCAGTGATCGCCTTCTTGGCCCTTGCCTCAGCGTTTCTTGCTTCCTGGACCGTGTCATCCACCTCACTCTGGATCTGGACCAGGTCGGTCTCAAGCTTCTTTTTTGTGTTCAGAAGACTGGTATTCTGGAGTTGGACAAAATAAATAATACATTAATAAAAAGAGGAAAAATTACCTTTTTCCATATATATACTGTATGTTGTTATTAAACCTATCAGAGGTCAATGAAAATTATATTTAAATCCAGAAAGGATTTTCTTCAACATTCAGATCCCCACAAACCCTATTGTAAAAAAATGAGTCAGATGATAATGGACTGATTGATTATAAAACCTCTATTGTAACTAGTTTCCCATGGATTTGATTGAATCAGAAGTTAATTGACCCTAAAACTGTTATAATTGGTTTCTGGTGGGGAATAATGCATTCCATGCGAGTGACTGATTGAACAGACGTGAGAGTGAAGCAGTCCCACACGTTCACTAGCATCCACCAGCTCCTGCTCAGCCACCTTGCGGCCCCTCTCAGTCTGCTCCAGAGAGACTCTTAGCTCCTCGATCTCTGCCTGCATAAGTGCGTTCCTGCGTTCCACCATTGCAACCTGCTCCTTCATGTCCTCCTGTCCCCTTTGAGCCTCATCAAGCTGCAGTTGGGCATCCTGAAAACAAAGAAAGTTCTTACATGAATGTAACTGTTTCACCTACAAAAGTGTGTTACCGTGCTACACATGGTCTACCGCAGTTCCTTTTAATTTTATGGGTCCTTGTTTCAGGTGGTGAATATGCAAGCCTAAAGCCAATGATACTAAAGTTTTCATTTGGGTACCAGGAGGAAAATGTTTGAGAATCATTGGTCTGTGTCCAGAAGGTAATTCAACTTAAACACAGTGGATAATTGACAGGTTTGTTCTAACATTTTTATTTTTATAAGAAAAAGTTAAGGTAAGTTAACTTACCTTGAGCTGCCCCTGGACATTTCTTAGCTGCTTCTGGGCTTCAGCAGCCTGGCGGTTGGCATGGCTCAACTGGGTCTCCATGTCGTTCAGGTCTCCCTCCATCTTCTTCTTGATCCTTAGAGCGTCGTTCCGGCTTCTAACTTCGGAGTCCAGGCTGCTCTGCAATCATCCTCTGGCTGTTTCTCTTGATCTGCTCCATCTCTTCGTCCTTTTCTGCCAGCTTCCTGTCAACCTCACTCTTGACCTGGTTCAGCTCCAGCTGGACACGGAGAATCTTACACTCCTCGTGTTCCAGGGTACCCTTATTGAAGAGATTCAAACAGGTAAATCTAGTAAAAGAAGCTTTCACTTAATGTCATCTCAATAAAGATGAATTTGAATACACCTCTAATCCAACAAACTAAATACATTAATTTAATTAAATAACTGACACATTATACACAGCTTATACAGTATATGCTGCATTTTATAAAATGACTTCAAAACAAGGTATTGTTTCAAAATTTGAATTTGTAGTCCCACAATGTCTTACTTCTGCTTTCTCGAGGGCCGCCTGGAGCTCGACCTTCTCTGTCACCACGGCCTTCTTAGACTTCTCCAGCTCATGGATGTTTTTTTCCCAGTCTCACCAACTTGTTCAGTCAGGTCAGAGGTCTCCTCTGCAGAAGAAAACACAAGGAACACATTCTGTGTCTGTTTATGTATACGTGACGTTAATTAATAATTGTCCTTCTTGTCGCTGACATTATACATACAGTAATGGAGCAAGCAGAGCGACCCAACGTGCCTTCAGAAGAAATGCGAGGCTGAATTTTGTAGGAAAGTCATGCACAGTCTTTATGACCACGTTGACAGCCAAACAAAAGATGAGGAGAAGAAGATAAGATAAGATAAGATAAGATAAGATATGCCTTTATTTATCCCGCAATGGGGAAATTCACTAGAACAAAACATCCTTGATCTCACGCTGAATTAATTCCCCCAGAGGGAGGCATAAGAACACGACCGGGCAGGACAGGCTGCGTTTGCTCAGGCCCCCAGACTTCTAAATAGTTTAATATGAGGGCATTAACAGAGACGGTGTGATGAAGGACCCGCCTCTGTTCCAGCTAATTACAATCCAGTGAAACCTAAACAGTAAATATCTGACACTGAGGGCAAAAAGCCTTAGGGACATCAGCGCTATCCAGGTGAAAGTTACAAACCCCTTGTTGATTTTTCCCATTAAATCCCTGTGACTCATAAGGAAATGTGGATGAAGGGCAGGAAACTAATTACTGAGGTATTGTTAAACTTTAAGATGACTGAGAAATGGATTTGCAAAGGGTGCCACTCAACATTAGGAAGGTGCTGCTAGAGTTTTATACTGTGAGTGTGTAGTGCTACGCATGGGGTCAGTCACAGGTAGATATGCAAGGATGAAACGCTCTGTCATGTGCTTTACTTTACTTTACTTTATTTGGTTTATTTGACAGGGACAGTGTATATCAATGAACAGTATAAACATTTAAAAACGGGTACAACTGTAAATATGCCAGCATTAGCAGGGTTGCTAATTTTCAGCTATAGTCCCTGCGCTAGGTGTTGAGTAGCCAGTAGTGAACAAAAACAATATGCATGTATGTATATAGTTAAACAAGTTATATAATATCGTCTGATGTAGTACAGCACTATATACATTTGTATGTAAAAAAACAAAGTTAATATTTATTGATATACGCTGCAGGTTCTTGTTCTCCCTCTTTAGGGTCTCCAACTGGTCCAGAGCCTCCTCGTAGGAGTTCTTCATTTTGAAGAGCTCAGTACTTAGAGATCTGGCCTCCTTCTGGGCACCTTCGAGCTCTGCCTGGCCCTCTTCGTACTTTTGCTTCCACTTTGCCAGAACCTGATGTTATAAAGATGCAGTTTGAAAATTAAGAATAACAGGAGATTTAGGAGAGAGAGGGGATGACATTCAAAAATAAAAGGCTACAAGCAGGATTTGAGCCCAGGAGCCGTCAGGATGCCACAGCAGTTGGTATTCATATAATAATACTAGGTAGAAAACAATGTGTTAATAATATTTCAATATACTGAGGAGTTCTACATTTTGTATTAAACTCTTCTGTTACAAAGTTTTTGCTTTATAAAATACATTTTGATAGCATATTGTAAAGGCTATAGAAGAATGACATTGCCATTAAGATTTGTTCCCTATAAACCTTGCATTCACTATACATTACTACTACAGTTGTGTGCCACCGGGTACGATCTCCCTCGAAAATAGGACCAACGTACGGCATCAACCAAAACAGGAAGAGCTTCTCTTCTGTGAACATGTTTAGTCCTCGTCTTGCTCAGGTCTTGCTTCTTTTTTTCAGTGAACTTTGTAAACAAATGCAAATGTGTAATTTCTGGGCTTTGAAAAACAAACAAACAAGCTGCTCGGTTGTCTTTGCGACAGATGTAAAAAAATGAATACTATAGGAAACTCAAGGGGTAAATTGTTACTTATATAATACAACTGAAAAAATATATATTTGTGTTTGTCATTGTCTTTTCTCACTGTGCTTTTTCAAATTCAAATTTCTTATCTAATTTACATGTACAGAACTGACATATAAATCCTGAAATGTAGTGTTACCTTCAAGTTTTGACGGGACAATTACCTTATCAAAGTTCCTCTGCTTCTTGTCAAGGTTAGCAGCCATACTGTTAGCTCTCTCCACGTCAGTCATGAGGTCTTCCACCTCACCCTGCAGCCTCAGCTTGGCCTTCTCCAGAGAAGCACACTTGGAGTTTACAGCCTCAATGGACTCCTCAGCTTCTTGCAGTCGCTGTGCAAGCTTTTTCCTGAAGAAGACAATTTAGTTTAATTTAAAAGAGCTTGTGAATGGTAGATAAATAAATAAATGCATAGGTGGAGGGATATTGTTGACTGGACAATTCCTAGCACTGTCAAAGTTGTCATGTATTTCTGTTCATTGCATTAAGCTCTTGCAATCCATTTTGGAATAAAAAATAGTGCCTCTGATGCCATATTCAATGATTTAAATATTTAACCTGTGGAAGAGTAGAAAAGAGTTCACATACTTAGCGTCCTCCAGCTCCTCGGTGCGCTGAATGGCATCAGTCTCGTACTTGGTTCTCCACTGAGCCACCTCAGAGTTGGTCTTGGACATGGCACGTTGTAGCTCAGCCTTGGCCTCCTGCTCCTCCTCAAACTGACTGAACAGCATGAGCCAAGATGTTCTTAGCCTGAAAATCATCATGGGAAAAAACCCCATTTATTTATGTTTATTATTTTATATTATTTATGACAATTATTTTAATATTTAATCCTATAAATGAATGATGAATTTATAAGTTATATAAAAGCACCAATGATATCTTACACATAATTCACACCTTAATACACATCTTTGAACTAAGCAGCTGATGAATGAAACTAAACAGACTAATTAAATTAGATAGATAATTTAAGTGGCAAATGGAGGGCTAGGATTCCATCTCTGTAGAAGGGCTTTCAATATATAAAAGTGAACATATATACCTTCACTTCCTCCTCAATGTGCCTCTTGAGCTCTTCAGTCTGCTGAGTGTACGCCTGCTTGCCTCTAGTCAGCTGGGAAACAAGAGCCTCCTTCTCTTCTAGCTGGCGACCAAACTCGCCTGAATAAGAGCAAATCCAAATGTGTTTGCAGTCAGTGTCAAGGGAAAGCAGCACTGCTATGACCAAGATCTCATATTCAATAATCAAATACTCAATATTCTCAGTTAGGAATCTGGCCTTCTGTGTGCTCATGTCAATCAAGTGGCGAACAGTCTCCTCGTTCTTGGCCTTGAGTTCGCTTAACTGGTCCTCAAGAGTCCTGCACACTTTCTCCAGATTGCCCTGTCAACAATTTAAAAAAATCTATACTAAACAACTATTGGCTAAAGAGTTATTATTAAAATGGATTAAACATAGCAGGAACATAAAGAACATTGCATGAAACAAAATAAAAACCAAAAAACAACATCCAGAGAGATTTCTGGATATGACTGTGGCATGTTTTAATAAATATTGACTAGATTGTTTCAAGTTGTCCGTGTCCATGTGTCTGCCACTCATTTCCTGCTTCCACGATGCCACTGTTTCCTCCTATCTAACCCCCCAGCACTTTACCTACCTTTGCCTTGGCAACAGCCTCCATGTTGCTGGAGAGGTCATCAACTTCCATCTTGTATTCGCTCTTCTCCTTTTCCAGCTTCTGCTTGACTCTCTGCAGGTTGTCGATCTGCCCGCCTAGCTCAGCAACACTGTCGGCCTGTTTCTTGCGAAGAGCTGCAGCAGTGGCCCCGTGCTGCAGGGTGGACTCCTCGAGGTCGCGCCTCAGTTTCTGGAACTCAGACTCTCGCTTCTTGTTCATCTCAATCTGAACAGCGGTGGCTCCACCGGCCTCTTCTAGCCTCACACTGATCTCCTCCAGCTCTCTGGAGAGATCAGACCTCTGCTTCTCCACTTTGGCCCTAGCAGCACTTTCGGCCTCGATCTCCTCCTCCAACTCCTCAATACCAGCCTGAGAAAAAGAAAGCAATGGTAACATTGTGATCCCAATGAAATATTTCTGATGACTCGTAAAGACCCTAACATAAGATAAGGTAATGTAAGGTAAGTCAAACAGTCAAAACTATAAATAGTGGCAAGGGAACATGGAATAAATGTCATAATCTGGATTCAAACTCACAACATTGCAAATAAATGGCATTGTTGAGACCCACCTCACTACACCATCAATCTAATATTCATATATGCCATGTGCTGTATGTCACCTGGAGTTCCTTGATCTTCTGAAGCTGAGCTCCCTGCTCATCGTCTATCTTACTGAGGAGCTGGCTGGTCTCAATGTCCTTCCTAAATGTAAAACAAGTACAGTATGTTCACTTGGATCCTGTGTAGCTCTACATGTATGCCCTACAGTTCAGTTCTTCAGTATAAGGGGTTAGCACTGGTGCCACATGTGCAATCACAGTACTGCGAGCCACTTCAGGGAAGGGGTGTCCATTAATAACTAAAATTATTCTCTGCCGTGCTGTGTATGCAAGCAGATATGCATAGTATAATCTAGAACTGAAAAGCAGCCAATTTACTTATTGAGTTTCTCCTCCAACTGCTGCTTGTCATTCTCCAGGTCCATGATGGACTCCTGGGCCAGCTTCAGGTCTCCCTCAAGCTTCCTCTTGGCTCTCTCAAGGTCCATACGTAGCTTCAATGAACCTTCAAGCTATTTAAGCAAACTAGTTGTTATTGTGGTTGTACTTAAGGATTGGAGTGTCAAGATACCTAATTATAGGTCACATTTTGCTAGATTATCCTGCCCAAAAGCCTACAATAAAGCTCAAGGTTGTGACAATTTTAATTAATTAATTGATTTATACATATGCTTTTGACACTATTTAATTGACCTTACAGAGAAATATTGTACATTAAAATATATAAGATGTTGAGTTCAGCTTTGTCTTGGCCTTGGTCAGAGTGTTGACTTTGTCTTCCTCTGCCTGCAGGTCATCCGGTGTCTGTTGGTGGGCCTCTTGGAGGGCTTTTTTCTCCTTGGTCAGCTTGGCAATGGACTCATCCTGGGAAGCCATTTCCTCTGTCAGGTTTTTCACCTAACATGGTGACAGTAAATGGTTAATTACATTTTTACCATTTCACATCAGTTTGCTATTGTATGGAGGAAAAAAAAGATTTTGATCATATCATTAAATCACAAGGTAATAATAGTACCATGACATATTCCTGTTTCATCTTTTTTATGATTTTATATCACTTCAGGGATCACTAAAATTATATCATATAAATATTATTTAAATAAGCATTAGAACTTACACAAATATATAGTTTCATGATATAATTGGCATTCGAATATGAAACCTAAAGCATTCAGTTAAAACTGCAACTTTAAACCTTGTTCTTGGTGGCATGTTTCTCTTTCTCCACTTTAGCTAAGGTGAACTCCAAGTCGTCAACGTCTTTCTTCAGCTCAGAGAATTCATCCTCTAGCTTCCTCTTCTTGGCAGTCAGCTCAGCCTTGATCTCCTCTTCATCCTCCAGTCTCTCCGTCGTCTCTTTGAGCTTGGCTTCGAGCTGGATCTTGCTCTTAATGAGCCCCTCACACCTTTCCTCCTCTGCATCTGAGAGGTTCTCACTTTCCTATAGGTAGAGTATAATATTTTTTTGGATTAACAATAACAGGAAGAAGTAATGTTTAGGAAATAATACATACAAGGATTATGTGTAATGAAACTGTTGTGGTTGATTTATGATATGTAAACATAAGTCACAGTTTTTTGAATTATTACTTATTCAATTTAAAATATTCAGAAGTAATCCACTAATGTAAAAACAGACATAATGCTGATATTGCATGAAAAGTTCAGACCCACAATTTTATTTATTTTTCACTGAATTGAAATAGTTCTATGCTGAATACAAATGACCACTGGACCCATGTTACCTATTTTTAAATGGGACATATCCTATGCTTTTCCCTGTAGTCATTAAAGCATGTTGGTGTAGTTTTACTCAAAAAATAAATAAATCAATATCCCTTTTGAGTATTGTAATTCTACCCTCTCATGCAATTAACAAGCTGTTTTCTGTGGGTGTAGCCTGAGGTTCACTCATGTAAAAGAGGCATAGCCCTGATTGGCCACCTGATAGAGAGTAGCTGTGAAATATAAAAAGAAAAGTTCCATCTTGACTGTGACTGTGGCTGAGCTGAGCTGTCCATCACGGGTCTGGGCAGCACCTTTGCAACTTGTAACATCACGAATTGTCTGAAATCAAAACGGCTTGTAAAACCACATGGGTACGACACAGATAAAGTACAAGTACAAGTCAGATGCTATGAGTCTAGTCAGACGCTAGGAGCTACTGATTTCAGATTTTTACACCTTCTTAATCATATATCAACCATCTTAGATATGAAAGGACAACTGATTTTCCAGGATATGTCCCCTTTAATTTACATGAGCAATGGAAAAAACGTTCTCTGTTCTGTTCTCTAGAAATTCTAACGTTGGTGTGTCCAAACTTGTATTGAGTGTGGTCCACATCAATGGAGCCCAAAAGCTTCTCTGAAGCCTTCTTGTTGTCAATGAACTGTCCCTCGGGGGTTACACTAGCATTCAGGACTTTATACCTACAAGTTAAAAATATGTTATCAAATACCACTGCAAGGTTGCTGAAGTTCACCATGAGACCTGAGCATAGTAAAAACACTTGTTAATACACAGGCTCTGTTATAACAATCTCCCATGTCGTAATCTTGTATGGTCATTCACATAGAAACGTTGTTTGCAAGTATGCAGAACAGGAGTAATACTGTCTTGGATGTTAGAAGAAAGGAATAATAGGCAGGTTTAATATAATGGCCTTATATTCAGTAAGATTCCTGTTTACAGGAATCATCCATACTGTGTGATAGGCATGTGCTTACCTGGGGTCTTGGTTTCATTGGGAATCAGGCAACGTACAAAGTGAGGATGAGTGCTCCTCAAATTGGTCATCAGCTTGCCCAAGTTCTCCTGTGAATTGCATTGATTTTATAATCAGAACTTAATGCAGTGTCAAGACATTCGTATTAAGTCAATGTGGGTCTCATCAAGCAGGAATGTGTGTATGCTGCACACGCCCTCCTACTCTTAATTAATCACCTGTTTTAATGAAACTGATGGCAAATTCATACATGTTGAAAACACTATATGAAACATTGACAATACTTTGTAAAATGGCAAGGAGAAACAAATAAAAGTACATAATCTATGGGAAAATCCACCAGTTTTTTGTAAACTCCTGAATAGTTGACCTTTGTGAGAAATGTGAGGTCTCTGTTGGACATTAACACGAAACTACAACAAGGAGAAACACAACATTGGGGCAGATAGAAATGGTGATATCAAGTGAAAGCAAAGGACAGGCCTGTATTTAACACATTGTCAAACAGAAATGCGATAGTACAACATACTCTGAAGAGAGCACAGTCTGGAAGGAACCACCCTTCTTCTTGCCACCTCCACCCTTCTTGGCTCCTTTGGCAGCACCAGCATCTGTTTTTAAACAATTCATTGTCTTACCAATAGATTAATGGTTTAATCAATAGTGATGTGAACATGCTGTGTTTCACTTTTAAACTGGTTTCTTGTGTACAAATAAACTTATGAACAGTGCATCTGTGGGTCTCACTTCAGGGATTGAACACATATTAGCTACAATTTAGAAATTGTAGAAAAAAACAGACATATTTTGTGTTTTGAATAAAAAAGGCCCATTACACATTCACACCTTCACAATATATGGAGATGAACCCCACTGAAAGGATCAAGCAACACATGTTTTGATTAGTGAACTTACCCTCAGCTGAAGCATGGGATGCATATACAGTAGGTAGGCCAGCAGCTTTACTGAGGACCTCTGGTACAGCTGAACAACAGACTTGTTCAGTGGGTCCTTGTTCTTGTCCAGCCAGCCAGCAATATTGTAGTCCACAGTACCAGCGTAGTGGACCAGAGAGAAGTGAGCCTCAGCCTTGCCTTTGGCTGGCTTGGGCTTCTCAAAGGCCTTAGTCTTGCCATGGTGCTGGTCATGCAGGTTGTTCTTGAATGACGTGTGAGAGGCCTTGGGGAACATGCACTCCTCTTCAAGGATGGAGAAGATGCCCATGGGCTGATGTTAGGGAGAGAGAGGGTTGTAGGTTTGGTAAAAAGATTGAGATGGAGAAAACATGGGATGGGAGGGAGGAGAGAGACATCAATTTGATACTTAATGTAGAGAGAGTAATTTGATACAACATGTGAACAGAAATGAAGAAATTAGTTCTCCCAAATACTTTTTTGCTTACCTTCTCAATAAGCTCGATGCAGGCAGCCAAGTCCATACCAAAGTCAATGAACAACCAAACTACAAGAACTTCAATGCCTTCTTTATTGTATTCCTCTTGCTCAAGCACAGACATGTGGTGGTTGAAGAACTGTTGCAATTTCTCGTTGGTGAAGTTGATGCAGAGCTGTTCCAAACTGTTAAATTATATCAAATAGAAACTAAGACGGATTGAATATCAAAACAAGTACAATGCTTAAGTATTCCTGGCAGAATCATACACAGACATTTTTGGGCATGGGCCTCAGTAAAAATAAAGTGTTTTAGGTTTAGTGTGTAAAGTGACTGTAAATATGTCTTTTTAAGTTGATATCGTTCTTATTTTGTATGTACTCACATCAAAGATCTTGGCTGCTTTGTGTCCAGCATCTCATTGATACAGACAACCATCCACAAGAACATCTTCTCATAGACAGACTTACAGAGCGCCATGGTCGCATTGTTGCCCTAAAAACATGGAGTCATCGCTTTAATCATTTTCTTTCTAGAAATGGAAATTTGTCAACTCAAGAACAAGAATTTGAACATGATGAGAGAAATAATGTGAATGAAAAATAACAACACTGGCAAAAAATGTAATGGGCATTAACAGACACCAGACACACACACCCTCTCAGGAGGGTGACATCCTGTCTTTATACTGCTTACCTCGCAAAAGGATTTTCCAGATAGATAATGAATAATACTGAATTGTATAATTTAATATAATATTAAAAGGTAGTGTGTCAGTAATTTTATAGTATATTGTATCATATCATTTTCTACTACATGGTGTCATTTCATTTTTCATTGGTTCTACATTGTATTTCTATACACTAGCTTTATATATTACATCAACAATTTTTTATTAAATATATTTTGAATATAATACAGTATATTCTGCAGTATATTTTACCTGTGGCACGGTCTGACCCTTGGTTACAAACTCATTGCTGACCTTCACTCTGGGGTAGCACAGTGCTTTGAGCATATCAGCAAAGTTCAAGCCCATGAGGGAGGCAATTTTATCAGCCTCTAATATAAAAAAATAAAATGTTTTTGTTTGTTTAGCACAGTGTGCCCAAACATGTGTTGGAGAGCAACATGAGATGTGTCATCCTCAACTATACTCACAAATGTGTTAATCAAGTCCTTGTTAAGACTGCATTAATCAATAATTACCCTCAGTGCCATCAGGCTCAGCCTGCTCTTCATGCTGCTTCTGCTTGAACTTCCCATGATGCATCACAGCACCAGTCAGCTTATAGATACCCAACTTCTCCTCAGCAGTGAAACCCAGGATATCAATGGCAGTCTACAGTTCACAGAAAAAAGTAACTCAATTAAATCAATGAAAAAACAACAACACAAAAAAACAACTTCAAATCCTGAATGTTTCACTTTCAAATTCTAAATACCCCTTAATTAAGGCTGGTTGTCTTTTAAATTAGAATCATTGTGTCATTTTATATCCAAAGTAATAAAAGTAGGGAATCAAAACATCAAACCATCTGTCATTGTCCAAATACTTGTAAATATATGGTCATTGTCATTGAGGTGGGTCATCGTGGCCATGTCCTCAATTTTGTCAAACCTTGGAGGATTCATTGGATGGATGTTGCCCTCCTTCACTGTGAGGGTCTATGAAAAAGTGTAGGAATTGAAAGGGCCTAAAATCACCATTACTCTGGTTGTTAACCTGGTGAAGTTAAGAAAGACCCATAGTTAAAAGTTGAATGTCTCACATCTTTCCTTATTCATTGGCGTCGTGTTTATCTTTTAATGCTAAGTCAACAGTGCAAATGGTTAACCTTTCAGATGTAGATAACGAGGCTAAAAATTAGCCTGAAATTATTTGACTATGAGTCTGTCAATTATATCATAGCTAAATTAGGAATCTACTTGCCACTTACAGTAAGCCATAGGACAAGAACGGTTGGTTTCATGTGCCGATATATACTATTGCACATGTGTCGTGTAGTATATTCAATACTTCATATTTAATTAATTCAACAATTAAATTTATTCACTTACCTTTCCACACAGGGTTTCAACAGTGGCTTTGCCACCCTCTCTCTTGATGAGTTTACCCTCGAGGTTCAACCACAAAGAAGGCAGTTTTGGCATCAAATGGCTTCAATCCTTTCCTTTTCTGGCTTATGGAGGTAGATGGCCACGGGGCCATAAGCATCCATCTCTGCATCTGTGCTCATGATGGCACTTTAGGGGAGACTGCCTGTATTAATTTTCTAAACTTAAATCTTTAAAATAAATTTTAATTGAATGTAGTTATCTTTCCCAATGTGTTATTTTGAAAA
Organism: Polymixia japonica; assembly: GCA_900302305.1. Classification (NCBI taxonomy): domain Eukaryota; kingdom Metazoa; phylum Chordata; class Actinopteri; order Polymixiiformes; family Polymixiidae; genus Polymixia; species Polymixia japonica. The sequence continues at coordinate 25,649 of OMKK01022212.1, forward strand.
GAAAAATGTCATACAAGTATAATCATTATTATTTTTTGTTCACAATATATGGAAATTTGTAGAACTATTACACTTTTAGTAATTTGCATTTAATCAAATGTTATACTTAAATAGTATTTGCTAGAATTTGATGATGAATTATGCTGCCATTTCAACATACTGAAATTAATGAATATGTTAAATACATTTTGGGAATAGCTCTCGTTCTCTTCATAAAATCTGAGTATGCCAGTGATGTCCACGGTGTGACATTAGATATACTGTAAGTACTTTGGCTAGTTTATAGACTATTGCCAATAAATAGTGTTGTTGATGTGAAGGATATTAGCGTTGACACTTGTGTGATAGGGAGGGCTTTCTTGGACAGCTGTGGCCTTTGTTTCTGGAGTGGCCATCCAAATGTCACTGGTATATAGTTACACCCACGCATATCACATTTCTCTATCAATACATGAAATCAAGAGTCATTTCCATCATTGCTATTGATGAGATAATATTCAATGTACTCCATTTCTTAACTTGCAGCACATTATTAGCATATTATCAGTAATATGACACTGATCTTACATTGTTAAACATTGTTAAAAATAACATTGAAATATTTATATAGGAATAGTGAGCATGCTTGCTTTCATCAACATGCTTGTGGAACTAAACTTACCTCAAACAATGGCATGTCATGGGTTAACAGCAGAATATGCAAACTATTTGTTACTCCCAAAATATTTTTATGACTGATCTTTAAGCCATGCTAATGTTTTACTTGGGTGGCCTTGAGGCCAAGGCATGTCTTGGCTTTACAGAAGCTCCTATATGTCGCAGGTATAAAGTTGCAGGCCACTCATGTATCTCAGATGCATTGTGGGACCAAAAGCCAACGGCGTTCCATAAATGTTCAACAGTATTATATAGCATTTGGAATGATCCCGAACAACAGTTGTCACCTTAGCTGGGATAAGATCAAAAATAAGTCCTGCTTGTGCCAATAAACAAGATGCCAAAGATGCCACTACTGTTCTGGCACAGTGGGCAAGGGTTCAATCACACAAAATATCTATTTTTTAAATGATACCTAAAACATTTTAGTGGAGGAGTGAGGTGGCTTTTTAAACGTACTCAATGACGTTAAGCGAAAGTCTTTAACAAAAATTAAGACAGGAATTAACACGTGAGTTGCGTGTGTGTTTGTGTGTGTGTGTGTGTGTGTGTGTGTGTGACACTTTGAGTGGCAGGGCAAAATGACCAGGTGCTCCACCCCCGTTTCTACATGACTTTCATTCATTTGAGATTTTACCTATCCTCTTCATACACAGAGATGTATGCTCGTGAAATCTGTCTATTCTCTGACCGTTAGTCCTTACTGTACTCAATGTTTTTGAGCACCAGTCTTTCAGGTCAAAATCAAGTACATGTAAATTGACTTGGCTGATTTTTGAAACAAATAAAGCAGATTTTGATTCTGATGTGTAGATGCTTATTGCCTGATGCACTAGAAAGACCATGATGGAATGAAAACAGCATGATGTACTGGAGAATATCTGAGGCAATGAAGATGGACGATACTGCCTTCAGGAGGGACAGGAATTGGTAAATAATACATTCAGTATGCATTACATGAATGAGAAATAGATTTAAAAATATTACAATTGATAACAGAATTGTCAATCATAAACTCCATCATAAAAGTGTTGCCTGTGTGACGTGGCTTTAACAACAGTACAGTTTTTTTCAGTTTGTTATTGAGGATGTATACGAACAATTGTCAATACGATAATATACAGTACCTCACACATACAGTACAGTACAAACACAACCAAAATCACATACTCTCATAGTCACACAGCCACACACAGCACACACACACACACACACACACACACACACACACACACGTGTGCAAGGAAATATTCAAGCATCAAATAATATTCTGTCTCTGTTTCCCTCTCTCTTACACTAAAGCCTGTTTAACAGCCCAACACCATATATTGTAGGGCACAGTTAGAAGACTTGCTACTGAACAAAAATGATATTACTGAAAGTTGCACCCAGCGCAGTGCTTTTATATTCCTCCTCCTGTTTGTCCCCCTGTATCAGAAATGTTTTCAGTCAACAATAAAAGCGTAATGTAGTCTTATATATGCGACATTTACAAGTGAATTGCAGTGCCCCATATTGCCTGTGATGGTAATCAGAAAAGCATTGTGGCATGAGGGAAGGAATGGCTGGTCCAATATCTAGTGTGATTGTGTTGAATGTTATCTGATGGAGGTAGTGAAAATAGAGGCATATGTAAACTGAATGCCACGCACACTGCTTGGGCCATATGGGTAGCAATGAGATACAGACATATGAAATAACAGGACGAAATTACACTTAAATTATAGCCCGAGCACTGATAGCCCAAGCACTGCTCGCGCTTCAAACATATAAAATATAAATAAATGGGGCAAGCATATGGTGGGGAATAAGTTAAGACATATTATATAAGGAAATATGGATAAATTGTTTATGACGGAATGTGTGAGGCACCCTTCATTACGTCAACCGACAGAATATCAGTTCTGCTCCTGTCTGTCTCATTTGATATATCTCATTTTAATCTCAATCAAACCTCCATTTCACATTACATTCTTATCTCTCAACTGCCTCCGCCTGTTATCTCCCTCCCCGTTTCCTTTCTCAGTCTTCTACACTTTTTTTAATCTGTTTTAGTCTTGCTCTCTCTCTCTCGCTGTCTCGCGGTCTCGTTACGTCTCTCTCTGTCGTTCTCTCTCTGTCTCGCTATCTCTCTCTCCTATCTTATTTCCCCAATGCTTTTATTTCATTTTCTCAAAGCCCAGATTGAAAGGATAGCATCGCAACTACAGCACACGAATCGAGACACAACAGAAACGTGTCCGTATCACTCATATGCAGTAAATTTCTCCAAAATCTAGACATTCTAGAATATTTCCCACCGCCTTTCCTCTGCCCGTGACGGCGAACGTCTTTCCTCACGCCTGACATCTCAGACATTGACAGTTGGGCAGGCAGGCATGCGCGTGTCTGTCTAAAATAACAACAAACGCAGAACGGGGAAAGCAACAGAGGACAAAGCTGACAGAAAGAAAGAGTGGCAGTTGCTCAGAATGAGAAAGATGCAAGAAAGCGGAGGGAAAAGGGAAAGCATGAAGCGAGAAGAAGAGTAAGACGGGAGTATTCAAAGGAAAGGAGAGATGAAATGAAATGAAGGAAAGGGCGAAGACAGAAAGACAGTGAAAAGGAAGGAAGGAAGGGAGGAAGGAAGGAAGGAAGGAAGGACAGCAAAATGAAGGAAAGTAAGAGTGGTGTAAAAGAAGTATTTTATAGTACACACTTTATATACCATGACAACTGGTTTGGTTACCTTAAAACCATCAAATCCACACTCCAACATCACCAAGGGTTGCAACAACCTTCTACTTTACACCACCTGGGAACAGTTAGAGCAACAGTTAGACAGTTAGAGCAACAGCTCGAAAGCCAGTTAAGACTGTGGAGGGAGCAGTTTTTAAAACATCTTTCCTTGTAGTTCTCTTTGCTGTATTTGCACACATTCTTATAAACAACCCCAAACAATACATCTGAGAGAATAAATAATCTGTTTGGAAAATGTCTATCTGGTTAACACAGAAGAAAAAAAATAGCTAATTCAATGGCTGCCTTGTTGAGAACTTTGCTATAACTGCATCGTCAGTTGCAGCTCTGAACTCTGAAGGAAGGAAGCAAAGCACAAAAAAGAAGGATAAAATAAAATGGAGGAAAATGAAAGGAGGGACGGTGAATGAGAAAGGACACGGCAGGGAAGACGTAAGGAAATACAGAGAGAAACAAGGAGAAAGACTGAAAGCGCAGCAAAATGGAAACCTGTGACTACTGGCAGATACTGAGGCTGAATCCTATCCACGCTCCCTTCCTCCTCTCACTCCCTGCCTCCCTCCTGCTCTTCACAGCTGTTTTGACCCAGTAAACTTTCCAGTGAACCTGGATCGCTGCCTCTGATTGGCTGCATACGTGCCGCTGTGTCATGTGACCGCTCACACACCCTCTTTTTCAGCCCCGCCTTCTAAGCTGAAGGTGCAGTTTTTGCAGAACAGAAAATCCTTTTTTCATTCGGCTTTCAGCGACACGAGTTACCGCGCCTTCCCCTTTTTCCAGCCGCGTCGCGAGTCGCCCGCCTCCCTGTCCCCCTCTGCTTTCCTCCTCTCCTCTCTTCCTCCCCTCCCCCCCCCCCCCCCCCCCAGCAAGGATGAGCTGTTAAGAAATAACAGCAAAAATGGATACGACACCAGAGATTTAGAACACAAGCTTCTTCTCTTCTTTTCAACTCCATCTTTCTCTCTAGCGTTCGCTCTCAGGCTGCAGCTGCCAAAAACCTGACTGGTGCCGTTGCCGGATTAGAGCGGCTCGCTGTCTCCCTCTTTTGCCTCCTCTCTCTCTCTGTCTCCGTCGTTCACCTTTTATCTCTGCATTGTAACATTATAAATCTCTCATCTGCTCTCTCTTTGTATGGTACACACACACACACACACACACACACACACACACCCTCCAAAATGTAGTTGCCATCTGTTTAAGCGACAAAAAAAGGGTTTCCACACACTTCGTTCTATGCTGCTCTGTTGTTTTGATCTTTTGGTTATCCAGCACCTTAACGACAAACTTTGAAGCCGGGTGAGCAGTAGTCCTTTCCCGGTTACAATCTGTTAACAAACGGTGGGAAGTCAATACTAATAGAATGACTCAGGCTCTGGGAGAGAATATTTTTATTCTAAGTAATCTGCCTGATGAGTGCAGCCTGTTCTAGGAGGCAGGGATGTATTATTTCTTTTTAGCTGCATATTGGACGTAGGTTTCCGAAAGCCTCACAGCGTGGGTTTTCAAACTGAGTCTCCCGTCCTGGAAAACACACTCATTAAAACATATTAGTAATCATACCATTGTGGGGCCCCAAGAAACTTTTTGTCATATCATATTATATCTGCTGCATCCCACTGCTAAATTTAGAGTAATAATTTAGTAATAATGATAAATAACATGCTTATTGATACTATAAAGTGATACTACTTTAACTGATTAGACTTATACAAAGTCTAAACTACACTTGTATTTATGAGTATACTTATACATTATACAAAATACAAAATACTTTATACAAAATCAGCTTTCTGAATCCTCACCAGTAGTTTAGAAACCAGGCTTCATAAGCTAGTGGGCTGTGTGATGTTGCAGTGATGCAGAGCCAACCTGCCCTGTCATGGGAAGCAGGTCTTTGTTTACTGTCTCCACGCATGTCAGTTTAGCCACAGACATAAACAGAAACAAAGACAAACAAACAGACAACAGACAGACAGACAGACAGACACAGACAAACAGAAACACAGACAGACAGACAGACACAGACAAACAGACAGACAGAATGACAGACAGACACAGACAAACAGATAGACAGAATGACAGACAGACACAGACAAACCAAGCCAGCTCCGCTGAATTCTCACACCTTCTTCA
>OMKK01022216.1:4542-30453 GCA_900302305.1 Polymixia japonica
TATTGTGGGTGTAATCTGGTGTGACGCCACTAATCCCAACACTACAAATCGCGGATCCCCTGCGCCCTGCTCCACACGGACCCCTGTGACTCCCGGGCAGAGACGCCACATCCTTTCCCAGGTAAGACTTCCACCTCCTTCCTCTTCCTCTTGGCTCAGAGAGAGGCCTCACGCTGGGTGCCCGGTCCTTCCTCTGGCTTTGTTTTTGTTTGTGTTTGTGTTACCTTGGACGTTGTCCAGTATTTCATTTTACCAAGCTGGAGTTTGTCTTGTCGTGGTTTTGCTATGGCTGATGGATCAGTGGACCAGAGACAACAAGGACAACGAGGACAGTGAGGCTCTGCTATGTTGCATAATTTATTGGTTTGAAACAAAAAAAAACAATCTAATTTAAACAGCCTTCCCATTGCAATTACCTCCCTTTTTGGGGGAAATCAATCTCATGAGGAAATAATTTTTGTTTGGAATTTTATAGCTAAATCATGGTACTAACATTGCTATGGTTAGGAGTTTGATGTTCACTGGGCTCACCCATTCTAAACCTGCACACATATTCATGGTGCTGTACCTTTGGATGTAAGTGTGCACCAAGTTGGTCTCTAGCAATCGACTGTAGAGCTGTGACAGATGGACGAAAAGTACGTCTTCTAACGGACAAACCCACAACCTGAGGTCTTTTTAGGAGCAGTCGGGCTGCAGAAGTCTGTTTTGGGTTCAGCCTTGCGGAAGACTTACTAACCATGTCAACGTAAAGACAAGGAGGAGTTGTTTAGTGATAGCCATGAACCTCAACCAGTCGTAGTTAAGTCTGTACTACTGATCCTACATACATACAGAGGGAACAAATCTTTTAAAAGAACTGCAATACTGGATGTAATATCGATTATGAAAGTAATAGGGTGTGAACCTAAATCTCCCTATAAATCATCTAGTAATGGACAAATGCTAAATATAGCACAGGGATCAAAACCAAGCCTCCCTGCAATAGCTGGGAGGTTGGAATGAAGCGAGATTAAACCGGAGTACAAAAGGTGAATTGTTTCTTTCTGTATTTAACTGGGAGCCAAACTGGCTTTCATGTGCATAATCAAATCCCTCTCCCTTTTCCTCCAGAGTTTACAGAGCTGATCTAAACACCAGAAGACATGGCTGTGGTCGTAAGTACATTCCTTCCTGCTTATGTTTCACTTTCAGTCTTTCAAAACTGTTTTGGTCAGGATGTGTTCAGGGACGGCCATAAAGTCTTATGCTGTTTTAGAAACGTGCGTCTCTTTAGACTGAGTTGTAACAGGGACGTCCAAGAAGAAGGGAAGTGCATTGACTAAAGCCTATAAGGGTCTTCAAGATGTTAAATGATTGTATAATATTTCCCTCACAAAATAGTTCCCGCCAGACAAACGTCTATTCAGCTCAGGTCAGTTAAATATTTCTTAAGACTAAAGCCCTTTGTTAGTGCTGAGATGCCATCAACAGCTAATCTCTGATCCAAGCTTCAGGTTTACTTGTGGTCTTTACCATGTATTTACAGGCTTTACTGAACTCATGTGAGGGAGATTACCATGCTTATACTGAGGCCTATTGATTATGGGATCCAACACTTTGGAGGATAGTATATTTATTCATGCTAGAGCCCCATAGTTACATTGTGGCAGCAAAATATTGATTAATTTCCACAAAATGTCATTAAATGCACACAATGTGTAAATGGTCAATGCAGGGCTGGGTACTCTAGCATGAGTCACAGTAGGTTACCAGTAGTAAACACAAAGATGTCCGACAGGGACAGACACTTTTCTAAATGGGATATTTCAAGCATATGGTAGGCTTGAGTTGAGGAAATAATTTCAAACATTATCTTTCAAAATTCCCTGCAGATATTCCCAGGTCATTTTATTCTAGTGACAAAGAAAGGTAGAAATGTTACACATTGTAATTTTAATATTTTAGGCATTCATTTAACAAATTTAGCTTTATTCCAGAGTGACATACAATAAGTATAATGGGCTCAAATTCCTACATCACAAAAATTCCAAGCAACCAGTAGTGAGGCGTGCAAGAGGAATCGTAGTGGAGTGGGCCATCCCTGAAACCTAGTCAGGATTAGAAGCCATGCATATGCAAATGCATACTGATAACCTACAGTAACACAGTACATACTGACACACATGGTACAGGGACAACAAGACCTCACATACAGTGCAAGACATAGGATGGTAAGGTCAATGAATCGAGCATTATGGCTTTAATACAGTGGTTACCAATACATGTGTACTGTCTGAAACTGGTTCCTTAAAGAGGTATGTATACATCACAATAAAAAAACAGGAGGAATCAAGAAAGATTGCTAACCAGCTCCCTGGTTACCACAAGGGTTGGCAGAGCAACTAATAAAGCATTGCTTTATGGGAATTATCAGAATAGTTGGATTGCGCCTTTGACCAATCAGATCACTTGGCTGAAATGACCAATTGTATAGTTATTTAATTACCCCCCTCCCCCATCAGAGTGGAACCTTCCGTATGGTGTCTGAAGAGGAGCAGGCCCTCAGGTCCAAGCTGGAGCGTCTTACAGTCAAAGACCATGGGCCAGTGTTTGGACCCTGCGCCAACGTGCCAGACCACACTATGCAGAAGGTAACTAGACTTCATCTCACACAGCGCAACAAAAACTTAACCAACACCTCGACCCCTTTAATAATTCTGCTGTCAGGTAATGATTATGGGTCATGGTAGTTTTTCCAACAGTTTACATTCATGACATTTCCATACCACTGGTAAACATAAAGCATTACTTTTTTGTCAAACCAAAGCTTGTAAATCTAAAAATGGGATTTATATATTAAGCCTAACAGTCACTACTTCAAAACTAACTGTCTGCTCTGGCTCCCTCTACAGGCCAAGGATGAACTGAACGAGACAGAGGAGAAGCGGGTGTTGGCGGTGAAGGAGCTGCGGGCCATCATTAAGGAGAAGGCGGACGGAGGCGACGAACTGGCCAAGGGGGTGCAGGACACCTTTGGGGAGAAGCCAGACGGAACGCTGGTCCGCTTCATCCGCGCCAGGAAGTACGACGTTCCCAGAGCCTTCGACCTCATGAAGGGTGGGTCGCTGAACTAAGATACTCAGTGTGGCTCCATTTTCCATTTTAACTCCATTGAAAACTGTTTCCTTTTTAGTGCACTTATAAGCTCTGTCTATGTTACTAATATTGAGAAAATATATTCACACAAATATACCCTTCAGAATATAGTATGAATCAATCTGATACAGCAACTAGTTTAGAATATAGGGCTGGCAATATAGCTGAAAAATGTATCATGATAAAATGTTTTATTTTAGTCGATATTATTGCACTGTTTTTAATAAAGACCAGGAGAAAAAAGGTTGCATTTAACCACCTTACTTTGAATTTAACCACCCTATGTATTTCCTCGCCGCCTGCACTCATCTTCTCACTCCATGATGTTTCTGTTGTTGTGTCACATGTCGACGGTGCAACCAAACAACACACCTGAACACCTGAACACACCTCAACATCACTTAAATGATTGGCTGTTTGCGTGCCACTCGTAGCACACTCCATTATCAAGGGATATGATAGGCTGTTTACGACTCAGGGCGGGAGCAGGCTTGGGGTTTGTCCATGCAACTGAACTCTGCTTATTCGTTGTATTCGACGTTTTCCTGGCGGTTTGCATTCAATGCATTTAAGTGAAACTATCAAACATTCTATCAAACAATTTTCCTATTGCAGTTGATGAAGTGTCTATCGCAGTACATATCGCTATCGTTTTATCACCCAGGCCTATTAGAATACATTTAAAAAATCCAGCAGGAAGTTTTCTGAGCTGAAGAAGGCGTAGAATTAATTAATATCCATTGGTCTCCATGTAGGTTACGTGCGTTTCAGGAGAGACTACCCCGAGCTGTTTGAGAACCTGACCCCAGAGGCCGTGCGCAGCACCATCGAAGCCGGCTACCCTGGCATCCTGTCCAGCAGGGACAAGTATGGACGTGTAGTGCTACTCTTCAACATTGAGAACTGGGACTACGAGGAGATCACCTTCGATGAAGTATGCACTGCTGAGGAGATATATTCCACAACGCTTTTGTAAATATAGTCTATTGATCTCACCAGAAGGGTAGAGGTACATGACTGGAACAACATTCAGTTCGGTACAGATCTGATCTTCTAATAACTGTCAAAACAAATCAGATTAACTATTAAAATCTCACTCTCACTTTGTTTAAGAGAGCAGTAGAGATTTAACTATAATGTGTAACCTTTTGTAACCTCTGCAATATCTGAATTTCATTAAACTTCTAATGTGTGTGTGTGTGTGTGCGCGTGTGCGTGTGCGTGCGCGTGCAGATCCTGCGTGCCTATTGTGTGATCCTGGAGAAGCTGCTGGAGAATGAGGAAACCCAGATCAACGGGTTCTGCATCATTGAGAACTTCAAGGGCTTCACTATGCAGCAGGCTTCAGGCATCAAACCCACTGAGCTCAAGAAGATGGTGGACATGCTGCAGGTAGAACACTGGACACAACCAACACCATGACTCACTGAAACCACACCGTGGACTAGAGGGTTCTGCAGGTAGAACACTGGACACAACCAACACCATGACTCACTGAAACCACACCGTGGACTAGAGGGTTCTGCAGGTAGAACACTGGACACAACCAACACCATGACTCACTAAAACCACACCGTGGACTAGAGGGTTCCCTGATGCAGATTAGAACGAGGGAGAAAGGGATATTCAGGGAATGAAATCTTCAGACAAAGAACCAAACTCTTTTTTTAAGTTTGTTTTCAGTTTTTAGATGGCTGCTGTTGTTGTTGCCTTAGGACTTCAAGTTGTTAAGTGCTGTGTACACACACTGTAAATGATAGTCGAGACTTTGTACTTTCAGTTGATGATCATTTACATTTTAAATTGTCAAAATCGACAAAACAGTCTAGTTCATCAAAATGATTGAAATGCTAATTGGGATGCCCTTCAAAATCAAGTTTGGACAATGTTATACCACGCAGAGCACTACGCTGGTCCTCACAGCCAGCACTGTGGGGGGACGGTGTGTCTGACTGCAGGTTAGATCCCTGGCAGGGTGTGTATAAGTAGCGCTCTCTCCTTCCCTAAGAACTACTGCTGAGATTTGTTTGAGTGAAATCCTTTAACTGCTCCACTACAGCAGCTTAGTGGCCAGCTAGGCAATATCACAGTGTGAAGTGTGTGTAAGTGTATAACTGTTAACATAGTATAGCTATTACACACAGCGTTCTTTCTGTACTTCTGTACTCCACAGAATTCCTCTTCCTTGCAATATTAGATTGACCAATATCACTGTCTCATTTATTCCACAGGATTCATTCCCTGCCCGTTTCAAAGCTGTGCACTTCATCCACCAGCCCTGGTACTTCACCACCACCTACAACGTGGTCAAACCCCTCATGAAGAGCAAGCTGCTGGAGAGAGTAAGTAAAGGGGGGAAAGGTGTATAGTTCAGTACTTAAGAAACACTACTACTACTGCTGTTACTTCTACTACTTATAATAATACTAATTAATGGCATTCTGCTTGACAGAATTACAAAACATGAATTGTGAGCCCAAAGATTTAAGCCCCACATAAGACTGAGAGGCTCCAGCCCAAATCAAGACCAAGCCTACACCTTTGTGACATTTCACAAGCCATAACCCGATAATCTTTCACTATTTACAATTTATAGTCAGCAGAAAATGCAAGGTGTACACAATGCAGCCTTTCCAGGATTTACGCTACATTTAACTTCAACAGTAATCTGCAATAGGCCTTTAATGTAAGAAAAAGTTATTATCATGAGAAACTGACCGAGGGAATTAACACAAATACAATTATATACAATGTGTCCACATCCTCAAATACAACGGGACCAATATAACACCTTCCCTGCCCGCTCTAGGTGTTTGTCCACGGAGACGAGCTGGACAGCTACTACAAGGAGTTTGATGCTGACATCCTTCCGTCCGAGTTCGACGGGAAAGGTTCCAAATACAACGGCAAGGCCACCGCAACCAAGCTGTTCGACTAAACATCCCCCCCTTCTGTCCAACAGGCCGGGACCCATCATACACACGAACCCTATAGACTGTGGAGACTCAAAGTCCAACCTAGCTGTGTGGTTGTAGGAAAAAAAAAAAAGTATGAAAGGTATGGGTGTGTGAGATGTTGCGTCAATGTCATTTTCAAGGGTTTTTTATAAAAGTTCAGGTCCTCACAAAGCACAGCCAAAACAAAAAGAGGCAGTTAAAGTTTTACCTGCTGTGTAAAAGGTGCTGTAAAACCGCTCACCCTTTAGATTAATCTTGCAGACCTTGCAGCTCCATGAATACATACATTTTTACCGGGAGTGGACCAAGTGGAAATCAACTCACCCGCATTACAGCCAAAATGGGTCTGAACAAAGTCCGCTAGCCGCGATTAGCTGTACAACAGCACGGTACATGAGATTGCCTCTTTCCTCTGTGAGGTTGTGCTTTGCCCAAACAATACTTCACCCACACAGCTTGTTAAAACTGGCAGGCCCCAGATTTCACTTTCCACTTTCTAACCTCCCTCTCTCCTTCAAGATGATACTGATGATACAAGGCTAATACTTCAACAAGTGCCTGTCTCCTATGTGTTTTTCGATTGTTCTTGGATATTAATATTATGAAGTTTTACCCTGTGTGCTACCTGGTACACTGATAACCACTAAGGAACAATGTGTACAATAAACTGTATATAAATGTACGTTATAGTCTTTGTGTCTTTACACAATTCTACATTCCAGTCTTTTAAGGTTCAAGAAAACATGTTACATGCAAAAATAGGTAGGAATATGGGGTATTTAAAAATAAAAACCCCGAGAAATATGTGAAACTTATTTTTTATTGGGCAAGCTTCAGAAAAATGTATTACTCATGACTATGTATGTATGTATTGTATAACACATCAGGACGTTTTATGATTAAACTATATATGTCACACCAAAAGGCTGAGAATATTCTGCCATAAAATACAGTACAATAAGAACTGTAAACATAGCAAATTCAGAAGGTATACAAGAGATTTAACTATCAAGGCTGTAGTGGTGGTTGTTGTGGAAGTTGCCTACTATAAGTTTAATATTTTATGAAACTGATCTCATTGATAGCAAGCCACGCCCCTTTCAGGACACGTGTTTTACATTTTACAAACTATGGCCTTCAATTTGCAATGCAAAACTATTCCTCTCAAATTTGCATGCTGGCAAACAAAACATTTTACATTATTGATATTACAGCTTTTGGAATAAATTGAATGGCTTCCCTGTTTTTTTGATAGAAATAGTTTTTTGCCCCATTACCTTACACTACCACTACATATGCTAAAATACTGACGATAAAACTCTTAGACTAAAATAAGTGGGTGGGTGGCTTCACTGTGCATCTGAAACCCTGACTCTATTATTGTAAAGATATTTGTTGTGACTAATTAGCTCAATACCGGTACCCATGCTGCTGAATGGAACACTACAATGTGTTCTTGATGCATATATCTTTAGTTAATCCTTTGTCCCTTGCTCCTTCTGTCTTGCTGTAGTTGTAGATGCCAGAATGTAGTTTCCTTGTGTGTGTTAGTACTTGTGCAATATTTAGAATCTAGAATCTATTGTTTAGATCTTAAACCTTAGTAATCTATTGTTTAGGTGGTTGAAGGAAACAATAACTCAACAACATAACTGCCCCCTTGTGGCGCGGCATAGAAATACCTACAAATATAAATTAGTACAAAATTCTAAGGAGCCAATACTAAAGTGATTTTTTTAGTTTTTATTGGCTTTGTGCAGCTTCTTGCAGTTGACAGATCTTGGAGATTGGTCTGTCCAACTGTCCAGTCTTGGTCTTCAGCCTCACTGACTGCACCAAACCTCTTATCAGGGGTAAGTATCAATTATCTTCCCCATCAGCCACGATCCTCTTGGTGCAGTAGGATCCATAATGATGACCAAGTCTCCAATAGTCAAGCTTTTTTTGTTTCTCTTGTAATAGTGGGAGGTTTTCCTTCAACCACCTTTTCCAAGATAGGTCTCCCATATATTGAACTTGTCTCCATCTCTTTCTGGTGTACAGATCGTCATCTTTAAAAAGTCATGCTGTCGGTCCAGACTTTATATCAACATGTCATCAGATATAGTTTTGAATTATTTTGGGACAAAATGACCTTCAAACACACCAATCATCAACAACAGTTACACATCCCCAGTGTTCATAACAGGGAAAATCCTGAAAGATGCATTATCAGATGTGTATCTTGGTCTGCCAAACCCCACTCATGCAATGCAAATATTTCTAACATTCATTCATCCAAGGAAGGGTGACTAAACAACAATGGTATTATTCAGCAATATCCAGCCTGCTGTCTAAACTCCAGGCAATCAATAAGAACAAAATTCAGTATGTTTTACACTCTGCATTGATTCAGTATGTTTTACACTCTGCATTGACAGTAACTAAGTGTCAGTGATCTCCCCTAAGACAATCAAGGTCACCATCTGTCTCTCCTAAAACGTTTTCAGCGCCTGATGATCTGTAATTGAAAGTGAAAGTAAACTCTGGGCTCCGTTTAGGAAGTTTTTTCCAGTTTAAAGCCGAGCAGAATACAGGAAATAAACTTGTCTTTGTTTTCACTCTCTTCGTGGCTTAGACGCAAAAAGTTACCCGACTGCTTTTGGAGACTAAACCCATTGTTCACAGTAAGTAATAAGAAACTGAGTAGTATTTAGGTCTATTACAGAACTACAGCTCTGAATACTGGTGTTAACAATAACTTAAGGATAACTCTGGTGAATGTTAGGATCATTTTTAATGTCCTTTTCTGAAGTTCTGAAGGGACTAAATTTGACCTTTATGCTTGAAATGAGGAAGGATATAGATGACGTTGAATATTAACTACTTTTCAATGATAAATCAATGTCTTTTTTAATGTTTTAATATGAGGCCCAGCATGCAGGCCTGTACTGTTATGCAATAGCAGAAATCTGGTTTTCATTTCGCTTGGAGTTGAATGACATCGAATTGCAATTAGAGGAAGAGAAATAATGGAATGTGGGAAAATCAAATCAAATAATAATTATTAAAAAAAAATAAATAAAAAAAAAAAGTAGTAGGGAGAGAAGCGCACGAAACTGGGCTGAACGCCAATAACTCTTGAAGATCTGTTGTAGAATTAATATAATTACATATTACACGTTTGCAAAATCGTTGCTTTACACTGGTTTCAATGGTTCAATTGACTTTTATGTTCGCGCTGTTAAAGTTTAGTCGGGGAAATTTAAAATTAAATATTTTAGCAACTAAATTACCTAGGGATTAAAATAACAGTAACCAGTTACATTCAACCTTTTATTTTGTCCATGTGGTGGGTTCTTACAATTTTCTGTTGATTGGCAAATATGATTTTCTACAAAGCAAATGAAAACATTAATAACAAGTTATGGTCAAGCATTAACTTGGATCATTTTCTACAGCCTACCCTCAAATATGGCAACCTATTTGACAATCCTGAAAATTGGCTACTTAAACTGGGGGGTTGGCATTGGACATAGAGGGAGGGTCACCAAGCAGGCAACCGGTCTGATGTACAGTTTCCCCTTGATATTGACCTCTACTGCATGGACACACCCATCTTGACTGGGAATGAGGTGGGATACCCTGCCAACAGTGCAGGGGCTGGCCAGGCTGGAGGAAGTCCAAGGGGGCCTGGGGCTTGAGGGGCAGGAATAGTATTGGTTTTCTACAACTGTTGTCCTGTTGAGTCCTGTTCATGGACCTCAGACATATAATGGGCATTTCTTACTTTTTTCAGTATTTGCTTAATTCGGTTTTTATAAGGACATCTTTCCGTAAAACTGTTATAACTTCAAGACAACATCATTTAGAGATATGAAACATGGCCCATGTTGTTCAAGGGTCTCAAATCTACAATGGGCATATGTTACTTTTAACAGTTTTTGCTTGCTTTACTTTTTGGTTGTTTCATAATAAGAAAAGAAAACAAAATGAAAAATTGCTCACCACATTGAAGAGCAGATATATCTGAATTAATTTGTTTTATTTTAGGTCTCTAGGTGATTTGGTTGCGAAAATATTAAAGTTTTAAATTTCCCTACTGCACTTTGTTGACGGTCCCTAAGTGTGGAAGCGCGTGGAAAAAAATGCTTTGATGTAGAACCTGAAATACAAGACCGACTGTTAACGCCTTGCTTTCCACATCCGTCCGATTCAGAATATGTAATTATATTCATTATACAATAGATCCTTCAAGAGTTATTGGCGTTCATAGGCTGAATGTCCAAGATAAAAGAGTTATCTGTTAAACCTACTGCTGACCTTGTTTTGTTTTAAAGGAGCTGTGACTGAAAGTGACAATAAACTTCAAAGAATACTAGGTTGGGTGAGAAGATGGCTTCTGGATCGTCTCTCCCTGAAAAGGATCTCTCCTGTCCTATTTGCTGTGAAATCTTTAAGGATCCTGTCCTCCTATCCTGTAGCCACAGCTTCTGCAAAGCCTGCCTCCAAGTATACTGGAGAGACAATGCAGGGGAGGAATGTCCGGTTTGTAGGAGGAGATCTTCAAGAAGCGAGCCACCTTGTAATCGTACGTTGAAGAACTTTTGTGAGACCTTCGTGGAGAAGAAAATGCAGAGAGTTTCAGCAGAATCTGAGATTTTCTGCAGTCTACATGGTGAGAGACTCAGGCTCTTCTGTCTGGAGGATCACCAACTAGTGTGTGTGGTGTGTCAGACCTCCAAGAGACATAAAAGCCATGAGTTAAGCCCCATTGAGGAGGTTGCCCAGGATTACAAAGTTCAACTTCAGAAAGCAATGGACCCCTTGAAGGAGAAGCTGAAGGTGTTTAATAAAGTCAAGGAAAACTCTGATCAAACAGCGAAACACATTAAGGTCCAGGCCCGGAACACAGAGGCGCAGATTAAGGCGGAGTTTAAAAAGCTTCACCAATTCCTACAAAATGAAGAGGAGGCCAGGATCGCTGCACTGGAGGAAGAAGAGGAGCAGAAGAGTCACAAGATGAAGGAGAAGATTGATGGACTCAACAGAGATATATCAACACTGTCAGGCACAATCAGAGTCATAGAGAAAGAGCTGAAGGCTGAGGACATCTCATTCCTCCAGAACTACAAGGCCACAGTGGAAAGAGCCAAGTTCAACCTGCCGGATCCACAGCTGGTCTCAGGAGCACTGATAGACGTGGCCAAACACCTGGGCAACCTCACCTTCAAAGTGTGGGAGAAGTTGCAGGAAATTGTCTCCTTCAGTCCAGTGATTCTGGACCCAAGCAATGCCAACCCAAACCTCATCCTGTCTGACGATCTGACCAGTGTGACAGTTGGAGAGAGACAGCAGCTTCCTGACAACCCAGAGAGGTTTGACAGGTTAAGGTGTGTCCTTGGCGCCGAGGGGTTTAACTCAGGGATACACATCTGGGACGTCGAGGTTGGGGACAGTACATTGTGGGGACTGGGAGTGATGAAACAGTCTGACCAGAGGAAGGAAGAAACAGAGAGTGAATCTTGGATGTTAGCATATATAAATGGTGAATACATGGCTGAGTGCCTCCAAAAGCCAGCGACTATTCTCAAAGTGAGACAGAAACCAAAGAGAATCAGGTTAGAACTGAACCACGGACGAGGAAAGCTGACGTTCTCTGACCCCGATACTAACACACATCTGCACACATTCACGCACACCTTCACTCAGACAGTCTTTCCTCTTATTGCGAATCCCTGTCCTCTCCATCATGTGAGGGTCTTACCAGTGAAGGTCTACCTTCACCTGTAAACCTGTAAACCCAGAACAGCACCCTTAGAGCTGGTGCCATCACTGTCTGAAAGAGTGCGGTCATTGTTGCACTTAAATCTGTATCTGGGCAGGACAGATTTCCCCCCAAAAAACAAGTTACATGTGAGTTACATTTTTATGACAGCTTGATGTAAAAAAAAAACTAAGTTTGCAATTTATTAATCTGTCTTCTATACAGGCACTGTATTTGCCCTGTTTTCTCCTAACGAAAAAGTATCGTATTTACTGAAAGGCTTCAATTTCTTCAAAGCACACATATATGTGTATAGTGAATATACAAGTGAATACATAATATGCATGGATGTGTGAGGCAGGAGGGCAGGAGCCCTCTTTTATATACATTTGATGACGTAGAGTATCTCCAAAACCAGTCGATTCTGTGTCAGCAGCAGCCTTGCAAGGCTCAGCTGGATTTAAAACAGCAGATGGTGTGTTGAGCCATTTTCAACACATGAAATGCTGATTTTTATTAGTTTGGTGTCAATGTCAATATTTACACCAGGATTGATGTGTTTTATCATGTTTTTTGATGTGTTTTATCATATAATTGAATACAGTATCTCTTTAATTTGTCAGATGGTTCTACAGAATTTATACCGGCACTTATGGCTTTGAAGGGAAATACAGATTTCCCGGGAAAAAAGTGTTTATTTTGGGGGGGATGTACAATTAAAACCACACAAAAATATTGAATTGTAATTCTTGTAGCCCAAAGGTCACAGGCTCGATCTCCAGTCCATCTATGCCTTGTTGAAAAAGCCATTGAACCTAATCTGATATTTATCTAAGGGGATTCAAGTTGTATACATTTCCTAAGCAGTCACAGTATGATGCACTTATCTGGATATCTGCATAGATAATGTGGTCTTTTGATATGGCTGTTTTATTAACTTTCTTAGATCGAATAGACTCTTTGGTTATTTTAATGTGATGCTCAGTTTGGAAAAGTCTGAGATGATTTTTGTTTTGAGAGTTTGTAATAGGAATTTGAGCAATTTAAACTGCTGTAATACAGAACAAAGTACAGAGATTAAGTGGCTTGAGGTCAATGGACATACTGATTTAAACTCCAGGAGAACCTTCAGCCTTTAGATGTATTGTTAGTCATTACAGTGTTGCTATTACCTGCATGAACAACTGTTAAAAAGGAGTACCATAACAATCTAGGTTGTATCTTTTCTTTATTCTGCATTTACTTTATCAATGGAAATATTATATACAAGCAAACATGTAATTTTTGAAATATTTGAAATAATCAAATAAACACCTTCAACCAGTCAATACTTGGAATGTTTGGACCTTGTACAAATAATGGCAATCAAATAACAGTGATTAACTAGGCCTGCAAGCAGCTCTGAAGGGGGCCAAGCAGCCCCTGGCACGTCATCCCCAAGCGGACCGAGTGATGAAATCCCTTGGCAAGACGTACATACGTACCAAACGACACAGCAGCGATAGTAAAATTCCATGTATCTATCTTTTTCAAAAACAATTAATCAATTAAAACTATTATAAAAAAGATTGTAGTAGCACTGTTACATTTCTGCAACATAAATACTATAAAAACTATCAAATTAATAAATGAACTATAAATACAGTTACATTTGTAACTGCAACTGTAACAAATCTAACCATAAATAGGCTACAGTTACATATAGGTAAGTGGTTAAGTAAAAGTGGTTAGGAAAGGACATAGGATGTATTTCGTTTTACTATTCCACCGCAGCCCAGGGCTCAGGAAAAGTGTAACAACAATCAGGACACTGTAGGAGTTCATTGACCCCACAAGATGGCAGCAACGCAACGACGAGAACGCCAACTGCCGTTAAACACCAACGAAGAAGAAGGAGGAAGTTGGAACAGGATGGGGCGGGAAACGCAGACTGACGCGGGGAGATTCGAGCCCGTCTCCGGTTAACGTCAACAACACTAACAACGGCGAGTATTATTATTATTATTATATTACCAGCGATATCTGGTGTTATTAGTTAGTTTATAAAAACGCCCGCTTAGCTCATTGATATGACGGACGGTTGCTAGTCTAGTTTAGCTGCTGACCGCGGGGCCTTCTGTCGACCTCGGCGTCGCGTTGGGTACTGATCCGGGGAACGCGTCACTTGCGGCGGGCAGGTAACTGGCTAACTGTAGCTAACAGCCGGGCAACAAAGCGACAGAGCTAGCTGCGTCAATTTAACGCATGGTTCACAGACAAGGGGGGTGTACCTGTTAAATTATTTTGCAAACCTCGTTATTCTGGGTAATGAACTAACGTTATGTACTAATGTCAAAGTTGTGTAACGTCTATAAATCAGTGGCTACGTTGACATTGATGATCAGGTTATTATGGCGATAGTTCAATTAAAGAGATACTGCGACATTAGTCTTCCCCCAAGTCAAACGAGCAGGTTGATAGTTGAAAACGTATATCCCCTTTTAAAGCGTATATATACGTTTCTAAGTAACACCCCTCCTCTCCCCAGCTGGCTGGTTGAAGGTGTGTTGGTGAGATCAGCTGGTGTGATGTTGAATGAATGAACTTGAATGAAAACCTGCATAAACATTGCTCTCAATGGCAACTGCAAGACACCTCTGTTGTAGAAGATAAATCACTGAATAGTAAATTGATGTCCCACCTTCTGATCCGTCGGTGGGTGTTCTCCTGCAACTTTGCCTTATGCCGATATGCGATCGTCTTAAAACGGCTTAAAAAGTTGAGTAGGAAGCTGTAATAATGAAAATGGTGACTGATCATAGCACAAAGCCTGCATCCTAAAAATGTCTGTTAGCATATTATTCCTATTAGTCTTATTGACAGCTGAAGAGTCAATTGCATAACCTTCCTAATTTCCCTCCTGTGCAGATGGAGGACATGGATGTGGACTTCCACCTAATGGGCCCCAACTGGATTCCAGAGCTTTTTGAGCGGGGTCATGCTGCAGCGGACCATGCAGACTCAGGCAGTAGCACTGAGGTGGAGGATGATGATGATGAAAATCCACCAAGACTCCCCACCACCTGGGCATTCAGTCAGGGGGCAGCAGCGGGTGCCGGGGCTGCACCCACAACCTCAGCATCTCAGGGGGCAACAAGACGGAGAAGGGCCAGGTACCAGGGGATGGAGGCATTTAGATAGAGGCTATACTGAATCATAACATCACAGGGCTGCCAGGCTGTTTGTAAAACAGCAACCGTTCAGCCTAGCACAGAGATGCAGTTGTAATGTCAACTCAACCTTGCATGAACATACTGCTGTACAGTCGCTGGTTATTTTACACAACTTGTAGACTACTTAAGTTTTGTATCTTACTGACTGTTGTTAAATGTCCATGTGTGGTTGTCCAGGCAGGGCCTGAGGGTGCACTACCCTAGCCAGACTGCGGCCCCCTCCAGAGGCTTCCTGGACTTCCTCCTTCGGGCCCCAGCTGCCAGCATGGGGTCCGGCAGCACCACAGAGATCAGTGAGTCTGAGTCAGACTCTGAGGATGAGGCCCCTGCCCCGGCCGAGCCTGCCAACCCTGCCCCGACCGAGCCTGCCATCCCCGCCACATCCTCCAGCCCACACCCCAACCCTCCACTGGTTCCAGACAACCCACCACAGGAGCCCAGTTCCACAGGTGGGCCTGATCGCCACTAGGCTTTTCACCGTGGTACCTTTCTTTTTTTCTGGTGTTGTGTCCCCGCTTTACACTGTTTACACCGGTGGCACCGACTTTAGTCACTAAATCCAAATTGCATTAAGCTTCAACTCCTATCTCACCAACATTACAACACATGGTTGATGGCCAGGCCAGGATCCACTAGCATGTGGCTGGTGTGTTTCCCTGATTAGCGGTAAAACTGCAGAAGATGGCGCTAGAAAGCCACCTGTGTTCATTTTGATGTTACTGTTCTGTTCTGAGTACAGCTCCATGTCTCTGTCCTGTCTCCAGTCTCAGGTGCAGCCCCAGACTCAGCGAGAACAGAGGCTGGAGATCTAGGTGCTCAGGTGAGCTTCCTTTACCTGCGGCCAGTATTTCCGGGCACGGAGGATGAGCTTTTAACATGCTATTATTACAGGAGTGTGCGAATAATGGCAAATTCTCATGCTTTGTCGTACATTTATCAGAGTTAAACCCAAAGTCTTATAATTTCCCCAGCCAAAATGCTTTTTAGATTAAAACAGAGACTGGCTGGTCACCTGTGACACTGTATGGTAGAGTAGACAAGCCTGCCCAGGTAGTTTAGTTGGACAAGTAACTTCACTCCGGTGTGAGTCGAATCCCAATTTAAGTTTGTAAGTCTGTAATATTGACAACATTAGAGTCGGGGCCCATTGTTAATTTGTCCAGAGTTCAAAACAGCATCGCTGTGCAATTGTTGGGCTACAGAACCCTTAGATTATGCAGCATGAGCTGTTTTGGGATATTTGGTGGTCATTTGTATGCTGTTTTGAACTCTGGACAAACTAACAATGGGCCCCGACTCAACCTGTCGAATTGCCTTCTAACACTGTCAATATCACACGGACTTACTAACGTTCGATTCGATTGACATGGGAGTGAGTAACCAACACCGTGAAGTTAGTTTATAAGTGAACCTCTCCTTTAAACCCTGCCTGTGACTGTCCCCGTCTCCAGCCAGCCTCGGCCTCAGTGGCCCCCGTGCCTCCGGCGGGCCCGGGCCCGGTGTCTCTCCAGCTGACCCAGAGGGAGGAGGGCGAGGGCGAGGGCGACACCTGCACCATCTGCTTTGAGCCGTGGACGACAGCAGGAGACCACCGGCTAGCCACGCTGCGCTGCGGACACCTCTTCGGCTACACCTGCATAGAGCGATGGCTGAAGGGCCAGGGCCAGGCTGCCAAGTGTCCACAGGTCAGTGGCTTTGTTTGCAAGGCTGCTTAGTTTAGTGATTTCTACATACAAATGTTGTTATATGCAGAGAGGAGAGGAAAACTGAAGGTGAGATACCAAAAGCCCCGAAATTACAAAAGAAAATCCACACTTTTCAATGACCACGTTTACATGCACACTAATCCTAGTACCACTAGTCATGATGTACAGTGTTTTGTGATGTGGCTAGCCTAGCATGTCAAATAAAACTCTCTGAACCTCCTACACATGCCTCTTTGCAGCTGAACACAGTGTGCAGTACTTGGTTCAAACAAAACATCATCGCTCTTTGCTTCAATTCAGCATGTAAAAACCAAGCAGGCATAACAATTGGAGTGGGACTTTAAGGTTCTTATTCCAAATAAGACAATAGTCCAATTAAGCTGTTAGAGTTGTGTATAGGGTTGGGTACCGTTCACATTTGTACTGGTACCTGGAATACTTTACTCTGCAATAACAAAAATGTAATTTGTAATATTTATGTAATACAGCAAATGTGTGTGTGTGTGTGTCTGGGGGTTGTGTGTGTGTGTGTGTGTGTGTGTGTGTCTGGGGGGTGTGTGTGTGTGTGTGTGTGGACCCAGCTTAAGTGACAGTTCTGTCCGGACCCGTGATCAATTTCTGATAAATTAATGAAAATAAATAATAATGTTCACGGAGCGTTATTTTTTTTCAAGACGGTCGTGGCTATAGACAGAGACACAACTAATCCAGTTAATACAATAATAGCTTCACTCAACTGAGCCAATCAAGTTGATTGTTTATGCTGTGTGGCCAGTTCTCTAGAGAGAGCGAGAGAGAAGAGAGAGATGACAGCTTGGCTCCAAAATAAAAAAGTTGATGCAGAAAACCACATTTTTTAAGATGAATAGATGGACCAATTTAAGTAAATCCTACTTTGAAAATTGACAATAAATATTGTTGAAACAATATGAAAATGTACGTTGTTGACTTTATGTGATGGACGTTCCACTCAGTATAAGTCTCTCTGGTCAATTGAAATCAGCTAAATACCTTTAAAAATAAATAAATGTAGTCAGTGGTATGATACTACTTCCTTCAGGTGATCCTGAGTTTTCATCAGATGAATGAATCAGTATTTGAAGACCTGTTGCTCTTGATATTTCTCTGCAGTGCAACAAGAAAGCCAAGCGTGCAGACATCGTCCTGCTGTATGCCCGCAAACTGAGAGCCCTCGACAACTCGGAGCAAGAGAGCATGAAAAAGTAAGTGATGGCTGCCATCGCATTTGCGTACGTCGTACACGCGGAATGACACGCTGGGGATGTGGGGGAGGGCTGCAGGTCTATCAGTGTATTTTGCATATCAATAAAGGTAGTCAGTGCTTTGCGCCCTCTGGTGCATTGAAGGAGAACTGCAACATTGTATAATAATAATACATAGGTTTTATAATAGTGCTTTTCTGAGTACACAAAGACGCTAATTGAAAGGAAGGTCCTGACGGGAGGCTGGCTGTTATTTCATAGTAATAGGAGCAAAATAGCCTCTAACTTCGTTTCTGGAGGTGATTTTGACATTCTAAAAAGACTGGCGTGTACAAAACACATATTTAGGAAAAGTCAAGGAGGGAAGGTGATGTAACTTTTTTTTTAGCGCTGAGATATATATTTTTTTAAATGCTGTGGTCAAAATAGTGGTCAAATGGCCGCTTGTATGCGCTTCTAGTGTTAAAGCAGTTACAGACGAGATTGTGGCGACCCCTTGAGTTTCCTAGTGGTATTTGTTATCACTCTTGTAAAGAAAAGCATTTGGGTTTCTTCGTTGCCCAGCAACTACAGAGATTTCTCTACAAAGCTCGGTGAAAAGATCCGAGCAAGACTGTCAAAAGAAGAGAACCACACATGTTCACAGAAGAGGCTCTTCTTTTTCTGGTTGATGTAGGTCCTTGTATTTTTGCAGGAGATCGTACCCGGTGGCATACAATTGCATAGTGAATGCAAGGTTTGTAGGGAACCAGTCTTAACGCTGATGGTGTCATTCCTCCATAGTCATTACAATATGCAATCAAAATGTATCTTATAATGAATGAAAGCAAAAATCCTGTCTGTAGTGACTTTAAGTTATACACAGAGAATCCTTGGATGGTCGTGAGTGATTTGCACAAGTCTGTTGATTGGCTGTTTACGACCAACCTCTCCTCAAAGTTCAGAAATTTAAACAACGTGGCGATGGTCATGTCGGTCAAGTTGGCCACATCTGAGACATCGGCCATAAACAGCTAATCAGATCATTGTGTTTCCTAGTTTCCAAACCAAAGAGAAACAGTTATGTATGTTAAGTGTTCTGCCTACCACATCCAACATGGCAGAGAGGTTTCTCACAGCCACCCAAGGCTTCTTGGTCCTGTATCACTTTTGCCTAAAAGAGTATCGTCATGAAAAGCGATATTTGCATCTTTTGTTGGGGTTGATGGTGAGTTTTTTTGTGTCCACATAGCAAGATTTAGTTATCGATCTAACCAAAATGATGTTGCATGAGACCACTTCCATGTTACACCCAGGGCTACGTGGTCCACCTGCGTGGTATTAAGTGGTATGAATATATAGTCTACGAGCTACGTAGCTGCTGGCGGTGTGTACTAGAGCCTGACATTTATATCACTCAGCCAATATCAGGCTTTCACACATATTTTGTTATCGGCTAAATTGCCACCGATAAAGCACAGATGGGTTTAGTTTTAACAATGGCGAAATTAAAACATAAACACCTGTGGCAGTTGGCCTACATTCAAATGTCCACTAGAGGTCGTGATTCACTCAGTAAACCTTTAGCAAAGCCCTATGAGACTGCATGAATCAGAGCCAAACCCATCCTCCACATTATGAGTGTGAGTAGTTACAAATGTGTTCAACAGTTGGATAGACAGTAGCTGTGGTTACATGCACACCTTTCTTCATTCTGCTTGAAATCATTCTGACTGAAGATTTCGGGTCAACTGTTTACATGGGAAGTGATGTAATACTGTCTGGTTAATCTGAGCAGCTCTGTGACATGCGCAAAAGTGATGAATACATCATTCGTTCATCTTCCTCAACGGCTATCTTTCAGCACCAACCCGTTATTATTATTATTATTATTATTATCGTTATTTCTTATTTTCCTACTGTCTAAGCGTCCAATAATGTTCAGTTCTTTAAGAGTTTGTATCAAAAACAAACTCCACAGAGGTCCAGTTCAGCTTGGAAGCTGCCATATTTTGGAAGTGGAGAATCGTATGTCCTTACGCGTTTACATCCAGATGGAGGCATGTGCATAAAGAATGCAGCCAGAAAGTAATTAGGTTTAATCGTTTACATGGTACAATTTATCTTTGGATCAGTTTATGAAAAGGTTTAAACTACCCCTCTGCAACGGATTGAAATTTCAATCGTGGTTATTCTAAACCTGGTTATTCTGATTCAGGTGTTTATATGGAGCATTTTTAATCTGTTTGGGCTTTTAAACCAGTTATAATCTGAATATTATGCTCCATGTAAACATGGCTTGTTGACTATCCACTCTTTTAGAATTCTCTTGTTGAATTGTATCCCTCTAAGTGGCTGTGGAAACGCCTCACGTAAGACCTATGTCATTTTACTAGTTTCATTATGCTACATTCCCTCGTAGTTCTAGCTAAATGTAGCATAATGACAGACCGCTGATGCTGTAATGTGAGAGCTCAGATCTGGCATCTTCAGACAAGTGGTGTTGATGTAACACTGGTGTCTCTTTTAGACCACCAACAACGACCTGGGGCTGGTATTGGATGGCGATAGCATTAGTGTGTGTGTGTGTCCAGGTCTCTGGAGCTAGAGCAGTCCCTGCGGAGGAAGGCTGAACTGGAGTCAGCTCAGTGCCGGCTGCAGCTACAGGTGATGACAGACCAGTGTGGGAAACTACAGCGACAGCTACAGGTATTTATGATGGTAGTAAAGTTCATTCACATAGTTTATAAAGGGCTTTTCAAGCTAAACGGATAAAATAAAGGACACAAATTGGGAAACATTCAAAAGGAAAGTAGCTTTAAAAAGTAGCCACCACCCTCCATCACAGACCAGTGCAGATTTCCCAGTAGATGTGTTTTTTCCACCTTTTTACAACAACACTAAATCTCTCTCTCTCTCACTCTTGCACTCTCTTTTTTTTTTAGAGATACTGAATGATTTTTGGAGCGGAGCTCTTGATGTACCACATAGCCCAGTATTCCAGACAGTTAAAGCCCCTCCTCTTCCTATTTGATCAGGAACTGAAGACGCTGATGGCCCAGACGGGCCGTAGCTCCTCGTCCTCGTCGTCCTCCCTGGGGACGTCGGGTCTCTCGCTGTCCCAGAGGCCGGACGGGTCCAGGACGTCCCAGTACGCCTTCTCCAAGGCGCTGCTGGTGTCCCAGGGGGGAGGCTGCCGGGTGCTGTCTTACTGCCGGCCGCTAAGCTGTCTGCTGGCCTCCCAGCTTTCCCCACACTCCAACCTGGTGCCCGGTGAGACAACGCTCTGTTTACCGTCTGTGTCTTTCTTTTTCCTTGTGTATCCGTTGACTTTGTCAAATTTAAAACATATTTGCATGTGAAGAAAAAACAGTCCGTGTTTCCATGGTGATTGTTTTTGCGCTAGTTCCAACGAGGTGATAAATGGGATTGGATTCCACTTTATTAATTAACTTGGGAAATTGGGTCATTGCAGCAGCAAAGAGCTGGGTTTTAGTCAAGCAATGTAAAACCAACTAGGTAAAATATAGGTAATATTGGATAACAATGACGGGTCAAGGCAGTTTCTAAGTCAAATCACTATTTAAAATCATGCGGAATATAATATCTAAAAGCATCATTCAAAAACCCTTAAACATGAATGGATTTGGGTTATTTTAGTCTGTTCACACAGCAGGTAAATCTGATTTGTTTTTCAAATCTGTTCTGTTAGCCTCTCTGTCCACAGTCATTTTCAAGTGACCAGATTTGTATGTTTTGTATGTGCAGGACTTGTCAACCTTTTCTGGCCCATGACCCCGTTTTTAGTTCCCAAAATTCTCAACGACCCCAGCAATTACCATAGAGAGAGTGTGACCTAATGCAGTGCTTTACATCTGCCATGTTATATCCTGCACATAGATCCAGTACTGCTGCACATACTGCACATTACATCACATTGTATCTTCATGAGTGACGTCGAGGTCAGTAGCCCATCGTACTATTCACAATGCCTTCATAAATCGTGACTATTTTGAATACGAACAAGCCTACAAGTCTTGAGAATCAAAGAACATATCAAAGTGTATTAAAACATTTGTGCACCGTTCATTTTCACTCAGCCCGTCTAACGAAAGGTCTGGCCTTGTGCTCACAGTGGAAAGGATCCCTCACCCAGTCAAACTTTGACATGTCCAGTAACGTAAGATGCGAAACGCTCCTCGAGACGTCTCAGGTGATCAGTCACGGCTCAGATTCAACATCAGTTTCAGTGGAAGATGTCGAGGTTGAGATGGAGGTAGCCGGACGGAGAAATCTCTCCATTTTGTCTACCTTTCGCTACAAGCGGCGGTGGCCAGCCAGCTGTGGTACGGTGCAGATGTTGACGATGGTTTGATAGGTTGGGCCATTTGTTATCGTGTAAAGCTTTATATTCTATTTTCAAGAGACTGGCTGGAGATCCAAATGGATTATAGGCTATAGAAATTGTGATATATATATTTTTTTAAATAGCCTGGTTTAGATGGCCTGTCTAAACTGGTTACCATAGTAACAGCACGCTGGCTGGTTGCGGTGCGTGCGAGGCAGGGCAGTGGAGGTTTCAGAGTTAGTTTCTCTTCTCTCTATGAGGGTTGTCTCAAGTTGTGGTGAGGAACACGTCCGCTTCACTCTGAGACATTGTCAACAAAGGAGAAGGGTGGAATACACCATGTTGTTTGGTGCTGCTGACGCAGCACTACAGTGCAGCGGGGATATAGATGTGAGAGGTGCGTATTGGTCCAGGGACTTCTGTTCTCCTGGCTCTCCTACGCGTTTGTTTATCTCTCTTTGGTGCAAAGTGTGACACAAAATAATTCCCTGTTGCCCAGAGAGTGGCGAAGAAACACTTGAAATCCAATTTGACCAGCCAGGCAGGATCCGCATGGCAGGATCCGGATGGGAGGAGTATAATTTAAACCACACTAACCTGACAAATTGTTGTTGTTACACAGAAGCACCTGGGAAGTCTTCATTGGAAACTGTTTGTAAAAGGACGGGCACTTTCAAAAAAATACTTGGCAGGTGATTGGATGAACCATCTGTCTATCACAGGCTAAACCACGCCCATAGCTGCCTGTCATTACTCATACGTATATTTGCACATACAAGGAAAGTGACTTGGTGAGGTTGGTGCATAAAGGGCATAAGCAACACAATATAAGCAAAATATTAACAAGTATTAACAAGAAGAGATACACGAAATATGAAATTTACACACTAGTTATTAGAAAACTACAAGTTATGTGACTGAAGAGCTAAGAGGCAATGGGAGGTCTGTGAACTGGGTATGAGGCCTGTACACTATAATTAGAATAAATATAGATTTACGTTTATGTATATACACTTGTGTTGCACGTTTATTTTGCAATAACGATAATAAGGATGCTGATTGGTCCGCAAAACTGAGGTTCGGCCACAATCGAAATAACTTTTCACCTGACAAGATGGATTCTCATGTGAACTCATGATCTCACGAATCCAGCCGCCTCGCTAGGTAAAAACCACACACAAACATAGTTCAAATGTTATTTGAAAAGATCGGATTCCATGTGTTTTTTTGGGGGCTTTTATGTTCAGACTTCAGGAAAGAGATCTGGGCCTATATTTATCAAGCGTCTATTTGGTCCTACATTTAGGCATAGGATTAAAAGCATTTCATCAACTTTCTTAACCCAGGAAACTAGTCCTATCTCCAGCAGGATGTAGGAGAGCTGTCCTAACCCATTAGGAGTTCCCAGCAGATGGTGTTCTGACACAGACCAGTGTGTACATTCCAGGGAAGGACATGATGAAGTGTTGGGAATGCTTGTCATCAATCAACTTATTAAAATATATCATTTTGATAGAGATACAAGGGTTAGGACATGACATCAAGGAGAGAAATATAAATGTTACATGAAATATGAAAGAACAATAAAAATAGTAAACAGTAGAAAAAGCAACAATAAAAAGGCAAAAACCAAGTAAAAAGGAAGATAAAGGAACTAGCAAAGGCAAGATTCAGAAAGTATGTTGCATTTTAAAGGAGTTGGGTACCGAACTCTGTACTTTTAAGGGTACGGACAGAATTACGTCGGTACTACTGGGTACCAATTCACATTAAATCAATCTGTGCCAAATTTCGGTACCGGAGAGCGCGTCTGGGTGAGAGAGTAGGCTAGAGTATACGTTGGAGAGAGAGAGACTACGTCACCCCTGCAGCGTACGTGAATTGCGTAATATTTACGGGGGATATGACAGTATGGGACGGTGAACGACCGAGACCAGGGGTATTACATTAAAATGAGGTCCAGTTACTAAAAGGTCCAAACCTCATGAAGTCTAAATTGCATCTTATAGCCTACCCTTACGTCCATCAATTAACAGTCTAATTTTCATATAATTTTAACAATCTTTATTGTCAATTTTAAAATTGGCCACGCAGGGTAAACAATCAGTTTGATTGGCTCAATTGAGTGAAGCTATTATTGTATTAACTGGATTAGTTGCGTCTCTGTCTGTAGCCACGACCGTCTGAAAAAAAATAGCGCTCCGTGAACATTATTTATTTTCACTCATTTATCAAAAATTGGTCATGGGTCCAGATAGAACCATCACTCAGTCTGGGTCTGCACACACACACACACACACACACACACAAATACACAAATACATGCATAGGTTTACTGTATTGCATACAAATGACGTTGTTGTCATTACAGAGAGTAAAGTACCGTTGGGTATCGGTACTGAATTCCAGGCCTGCTGAACACATGAGGGGAGATGTTATACTAACCTGTTTGTTCAGTCCGTTTACTGAATGCAGCTATTTCTCTGCAGCATTTTGTAAGGACAGCGAAAAGAAATGGGTACTTTTTTTGAGCGTTGGCTTGAATGTATTATTTCTTTGTTATTCACAATCTCCTCTGCCAACAAAGGAGTCTCCTGCTCTCTCCAGCTAAGCTTCCTTTCCTTAGTCACTTCTCTGTAGGTGTGTTGTTGGAATGTATTGAGTTTGAATTTCACAAAGACACCATTGATTTCTGTTCTGCGACGTCATTCATTCTCAAAAGCGAAAGTCCTACTTGTCGCTGAAAGTGAGTGTATGAAGCTTCATAACTACCCTTTTATGTCCTACGTCCTATGTCCTCTGAGGTAGGAATACTTTCACTCCGACTCTCAGCGCGACTCCTAGGATGGATTCTCAGATGTCTGATAAATGCGGGCCCTGATTTGTACTGGATATGCAGAGATAATTGAATTCGAACTGCCTGTCTGAACAGAGCCGCAGTGTCTTGCTCAAGGACTGGACAAGCAGCTGGTGATGAGCACATATTGGCTATTGTGGGGATTGAACCTGTGGTCTTTAGCCACCACACCCTTGCTCCTGTCGACAGCTCTGGGGTTGCCATGGTGCTCTTATATCACTCACTCGTCTTATTCCTTCTTAGACAGTGTTGTGCCCTTGGTTCTCTGTAAAGCACTTTATAACAAAGCTGTTGTGTTGAAAGGCCTTTAGAAATAAATACCGACGGTGGCTGTGCTCCCTTTCTCAGTTAAAATGGCAAAAACTTATTTGGCCAAATTTATTTGATTTTGGCTTGTAGTCAACTCCGGCGCTCCAGCTCCTCCTGCAGTAGTTGGTAAAGTACACTTGACCTGGTTGACACGCATCGGTTTTATCTGCACTGCGTCATGTTTGCCGAGATGGGAGTGGATTTAAGTCATCCTCTCAAAGGAAATATTTACTGTTACTTTGAGGGAGAGGCATCTTGGAATCATGCCACGGTTTGCTGTGTAACAAGGCCTCTCTCTCTCTCTCTCTCTCTCTCTCTCTCTCTCTCTCTCTCTCTCTCTCTCTCTCTCTCTCTCTCTCTCTCGAGACGCAGCTCTGGGGTTTCCCGAGCTCCCTCGCCATGCCAGGGTCTGTAATGACAATATGGTGGCCCGGCC
>OMKK01022219.1:0-15548 GCA_900302305.1 Polymixia japonica
AAACAACCAATTCTACCTGCCTCGGTTGAGCAGAAACCTCCTGTTTCTCCAGTAGAGAGTGAGAATAAGGCTGTGGAGGAAACAGCTAAGTGCAGGGCTGTTGAGGAGAAAGCAATTCAGGAGAAAGCAGCTGTGGGAAAACCTGCTAATGATGAGGCAGCTCCGGAGAAAACAGTTGAACAGAAGGCTGTCGAGGACAAGATAGTTCAGGAGAAAGTGGTTGAGGAGAAAACAGTTGAGGAGGAGGCCACTGAGAAGGTGGCAGCTGAGCAGAAACCTCTAGAGGACAAGGTTGTTAATAAAGAACCACAATCTGTGATAGATGCAGAGAAGAAAGGATTAGAAACAGCAGCAGAGCCAAGTCCACTGCCCGAAGCAACAGAGCCAGCTCGGACTGTCCCAGTTAGTGAAAACGCCTCTGAAGTAGAGAAACAGATTCTTAATGAGGCAGAGCCTTCCCCTGTCGAGGAAAGCCCCATAGAGACAGCCTCATTGGCAGTGAAGACTGACGAGAAAGAAAAAACCGTGGTCGAAGCAGAAAGTATAGCACAGGAAGAGCAGGAACAGACACCTGTAGATACAAAGGTTGAACCAGAGCCGAATACAGATGGAAAATCTGAAAAAGCACTGGCAGAGTCTGTTCCCTCGGCTACTGGTGCTAATGAGCGAGAAAAGGTCAATGCCAGAGAGCCAGAGCAAAGTGTAGAGATCACTCTGTCAGACAAAGAAGAGGAAAAGTCTGAGTCCAAAGCTATTGCTGGCGACAAACCGGAGCCCGTCTCAGTATCAGATGCGAACATAGTCTGCAACAGACAGGGCAGTGCAGGGAGTGATGCAGCTGAGAACACAGTATCAAAGGAGGTTAAAACATCTGAAGCTGAATTTGAAACTGTTTCTGTAGCTCCTGCCCTAGTAGCAGAACCTGACATCCCAGTCTCTGTAGTAAATAAGCAGGACAAAGATCCAAAGGAAGAGAACGCTGACACAAAGGAGAAAGAGGAGGCTGA
This sequence comes from Polymixia japonica, assembly GCA_900302305.1. Taxonomy (NCBI): domain Eukaryota; kingdom Metazoa; phylum Chordata; class Actinopteri; order Polymixiiformes; family Polymixiidae; genus Polymixia; species Polymixia japonica. The sequence goes on from OMKK01022219.1 coordinate 1,008, forward strand.
CACTCAGCCACTGGAAAAGCCCAGTGATGTGGAAGCAGTCGCAGAGGTGACTAGTGTGTAGCACAAGTAGTGGTCTAGCGGGGCTTTAGAGGGCCCATAGGGAAGATAACTTAAAAAGCTTGACTTTGGTCTATCCCAATTAAACATGTTTTAATCTCATGTTTATTTTCAAACTGTGTACTGTTTCATTTTTAAGGTATTTTTTTCTCTTTATTTTGTATTTAACAAATGAAATTGGTGAAATTACATGGAATAGTCAGTACTATTTCCACTGTGGTGGGTCGTGGTTTGGCTGAACTTGTGACAGTAGCTAACAAGTTTGATGTACACTTAAAGTTAATGTTTAGCTGTCAAGTACTGTCTGTCTTTGTATCAAACTATGTGTTTATCACATTTATACTGAAAAAAGTGCCTCAGATTCCATGTTAAGGCTTTATGTGTTCTTTTAAAGGATCAATACACGAAATATGAACAAAATAATAACCCCACCACATAGATACAAACCATGGGAAATTAAGCCAATTTTTTGCATGTACTGTACGTAACAGCTGAACATGAAACAAAATGTACTTTTAAGCTTTTGGTTTTTAACAGCAGTTTATAATTTGCATTTTTTAACATTGGATAACCTAATTATTTTTAAATAGATGAATTTGCAAAAACCTTTTTTCCATCCACATTTCCTACTCCTCAAGAACCTATGCACATGCAGTATACTGCAAATTAAACTCTACTCACATGATCTCATATTGGGGCTACAATTTGATGGTTTAATTACAATATTTGAATTTAATTGTAATTGTGTCTTATTTCATTCCGACAGGCTAAAGAGATGGAGACCCTGAAAGAACCTGGAGAAAGAGAAATGGCTGCCAAGGGGAGTAGTCCCACCAGCCCCTCAGACTTGGCTAAGCTGGAGAGCACGGTCCTTCCCATCCTAGAGGCCCAGCAAGCAAGCACGCAACCAAGGGAGGACGAAGAGAAACTCACTGACACACTGAAGACCAGGCGTAAGCTAGAGGTGCTTCCTTTCTCACCTGACTCGCCCAGCTCAGAAGATGACAAAGAACTTTCTGAGAAGAAAGATACCACTGGTACCCCAAAGAAAAAACTCCTTGTGCCCACAGATATCAAGGCTGACTTGCTGGATGACAGCAGTGAGAGCTTTGGAAAAGACAGCCCCATGTCTGGAGATGAGGAGGACTTCATCCGCAAACAGATCATGGAAATGAGTGAGAATGAGGACGCTTCTCCGTCTGATGAGGAAAACCTCATCCGACGAAAGATCAGAGAGCAGGAGAAGAGCACATCAGGAAAAATGAGGCGACCTCTGAAGAAGAGCACCGTAAGTCTGGATGATGAAGAAAACAAGCAACTGCACTCTTCGTTGGATAAGCCTGATGAGACAAAGAAAGATATGGGTCTGGAACCCAAACAAGAGCCAGAGAGTGGGATCGCAGTTCGCAAATTCCCAACTATTGAACTTAATACAACCAGCACTCCTACATGTGTACCTACTGATGACGGAGAGCTTGAAATGGAATGTCTTACTGACTCGCCTGATGATCGGTCCAGAGGTGAGGGGTCATCCAGTCTGCATGCATCCAGCTTCACTCCTGGGACATCTCCAACATCCCTCTCCTCTCTGGATGAAGACAGTGACAGCAGTAGCCCTAGCCATATTCGCTCTGGTGAGGGGAAACAACACAGGAAAGCTAAACACAGGCAACCTGGCCAGGTGCTGCCTACTATCGAGGACTCCTCTGAGGAAGAAGAGTTACGGGAGGAAGAGGAGCTACTCAGGGAGCAAGAGAAACAGAAGGGCTCTGGGAAGAAATCGAAAAAAGACAAAGAAGAGATTCGAGCCCAGAGGAGGAGAGAGCGCCCAAAGACACCGCCAAGCAACCTGTCCCCCATTGAAGACGCCTCGCCAACAGAGGAATTGAGGCAAGAGGCTGAAATGGAGGAGATCAGACGGTCTTCCTGCTCTGATTTCTCCCCCAGCATTGAATCAGAGCCAGAAGGGTTTGAAATCCATGCCGCAAAGATTGCAGCTGTCCAGAAAACTTATCAGCTGCCTATGTCAGTATGTCTTCACTCCCCAACTGATGACCAAAATGCTGATGAAACACAGAAAAAAACACTCAAAACCGCTGATGAGGCTTATGAGGAGATCATGTTGAGGGCAAAGTCTCCAACGCTTGAGAAAGAGGAGATTCAACCAGGGAAAGAGTCCCTTTATGGAGGCATGTTGATTGAGGACTATGCCTATGAGTCCCTTATTGATAGTACAAAAACTGAGATGGATGACCCAGAGAAGATCAATGTTCCTGCTCAGCCCAAAATACTGAGATCGCCAGATGAAGTTTATGAGGACATGATGAAGAAGAGGAAGGAGTTCATGCAGCTAGAACAGGAATATCAAAAGATGCAACCAGTAACAAAAAGTACCCAACCAGAGATTGTGTTACATCCTGCTGAGAGTAGCATCTCCAAAAGTGTTACAGTCACACTAGGCAAGGATGGCAAGCCATTGCTGGATGCTGAGGCTGCCTATGAAGAGCTCATGAGAAAAGTTCTGACTCCTGGAACGAGTCCAACTCAACAGGAGCCAGATGTGGAAGGTACAGCATCTAGGAAGGCCCTTCATCCCATTCCAGACTTAAGGGTGACGCAGTGCTCTTCTGGAGAACTTTCTTCTGATGAGGAAATGAGTGTGATGAAAAAGGAAGAGACAAAGGATTCATCAGACACACCAGCAGTAACATCAGCTGCAGAAACTGAGCCTACAGTTGTGGTTTGTGAAGTTCCTCCATCATCCCATCCATTAGATGGGCAACATCAGACCACCACTGAAGCATCCCATGAAGTTGTGGACTTGTCCAGTGCACCCCCCAGACCATCAGCACCTGTGATTGCCAGTGTTTCACCCTTGCCCACTGTCCCCCAGTACACATCCACTGTGCCCAGTGTAGTATCAACTGCCCCACCTGTGCCACCTAAGCCAAACATCCTACGCAGGGCTAACTCTCAGGAAAAAACAGATGTCCCTGTCACAACTCCACTGCCTCCTCCCACTCCACCAAAACCTGCAGTTTTCCCCAGGAAACCCCCAGTTCCACTTCCAGCTCAGGCAACCCCAATCAGGACAGAACCAGTGGCTATGACTACAGCCCAGGTGGCATCTGCAAGACAGCCAGTGGCACCAATATACAAGCCTCATGTTCCCCCTCCAGTTCCCCCAAAGCCATCTATTCCCGCTGGGATGGGGTATAACCACAGACCAGCAGATGGTGTCAAACCACCTATTGCACCAAAACCTGGCTCCCAGCCATCTTCACCTGCCCATGCCCCGCATCCACCAAGACCCACTGTACTTGCTACAGGCCCTGTTGACATAGCCCTAAATCTGAGTCCCTCGTCTGAAAGCAAGCAGTTTCACCCCTCACCAAAGTCACCCTCTTCACCGAGATATGCCAGCAATCTTCGTGACACATATGTGGTCATTACACTGCCATCTCAGCCCAGTTCTCCAGTAGAGGGTGTTACAACCCAAGCCCCTTCTAGTCCTGGTCCAGCATCTCCTTCAAGACAAGCTCAACCCCAAAGTTATCATCAACCACAGCCTCAACCTCAATCATATCCACAACAACATCCACAACAACCCCCTCCACAAACAACCAGGGTGCCCCTGGCATACACAAGAGTCACTGAGTCCATAGAAAGTCAAGAAATTTGTGGCCCAGAAAAGCATGTCTCTAGTTCTTGTCATATTATAGAGGCTATATCTGCCTCAGCGCAGCCCCCTGTGGTTACACCTAACCACGTATCTCAAGTGGTCACAACAGAAGTCCAAAGAACTACTGTCTCTGTCGTGCATGAGAGGACACCACCTTTAATGCCATCACTAAAGGCAAATGGTGTTCCAATATCAATGGAGACACCTAAACCCCAACTGCCAGCACAGAATGGGCAGGCGTACCAACCTGGTGAGGTGGTAGACCTTAGGACCATGAAGGTGGACCCAGACTCAAACATGAAAGGTGTGGATTTGTCAACTGGGCCAGACTCTAGACGTCAGTCAATTGCAATTGACATCAATAGTCGTCAAAACAGTGCAGTGCAGTCAGCTGTGGTTAACCTTAGTGCTGAATCATCTACAGTCTCTATAGTTACTGACAGCATCACCATTGTGACCTGCGCTGCCACTATCCAGCGGTATGACAACACGGACACCTCCCAAGTATCTTCAACGCCCCTTCAACTAACAAAGAACAAATCATTTGAGCCCATTTCTCAAATTATTTACCGTCCAGTCGATTCTCAGCCTTCCACCAGTTCCAGTACAGAGATCCCCATCAACCTCTCAGTTGGAACAAGTACAGGTGGAGGAATGTTCCAGGTCCCTCCTGTCACTATTGCCCCCACTCCTGCCCCAGGTTGTGTGGCTAATGGTTTAACAACTGGTACAGCTACAGTGGCAGGCGCTGTTGACCTTAGCACAACAAAACCATTCAACACTGTGGTTTCAGTGGATACTTCTTCGGCAGAAGTTGTCACAGCTGTAATCACAGAGGATGATGGCAAACCTGTGGATCTAACGGCAGGAAGAAGAGCAGTATGCTGTGATGTTGTATACAAACTGCCATTTGCAGGGAGCTGCACCACTCAGCAGCCAACCACACCTCTGCCGGAAGATCGTTTCGGATATAGAGATGACCATTACCAGTATGACCGCTCACCCTATGGCATGAGAGGCTTTGGTGGAATCAAACCATCAATGTCTGACACTAACCTTGCAGAGGCTGGGCTTTTCTTCTACAAGAGCAAGAACAGTTATAATTTCAATGGCACTACAGAGGGTGCAGTAGACCTTACCTCAGCCAAGATTTCCGACGCAGGTCAGTGCAGCGACATTGCAGACCTCTCACTGAAATGTCACTTTGAACTCCCTGCACTTATTCATGGCTAATACATGTGGCATTTTTTATTTTATTTTTTTCATTTTTAGTTCATCTTAATTTGCATGGACATTGAATTCTCTGTGGTTGTTTTTTTTTTTGTTCTTTCATGATGACATTTTTGCATGTGCCTGCACGCTGTTTCGTGTTGTTTGGGCTTGTCGCACTCCTGAAGACTTGAGTTATGAATTTTATTTTTCCTTTTTTGCCCTTTTCATCATTGGGATGAAGCATGGCCTGCTGTCTACTTCTTCAACATTAAGCTAGTCTGCATTATTTGGACTCAATTGATATTTTTGACTTTTAACAGGTGAAGCTGTGGACTACTCCAAAAAAGGGGCATATGCAGGAATGACAATTCCACCTTACTCCCAAGCCAGAGTCACAGGTGCTGTTGGTACACTTTTTGGCACAAGCAGTGTCTTAAGGTCATCAAATGGGGTGGTATATTCTTCTGTTGCAGCACCAGTCCCTTCTACATACGCCATCACCACCCAACCTGGCTCCATCTTTAGCACTACATACAACACTCTGTCAGGTATGCATACCAGCGACACAATGCCATCCCTGTCCAACCTCCAGAATTTGCCGCTTACACGGTCCCATAGCTTCCTCTCCACCATCTCCACCACTTCAACTGGAGAGCAGGGAGATGGCCCGCTCAACCTGGAGATCTCCAAGGAGAGTACCAGTATTGCTGATGCTGTCAGCACTGCGACAGCTTCCCTAACCCTGGACACATACACTGACGCGTCCCTGGAGGCCATAGCTGCCTCACTGGAGGCTTTGTCCTCACCCATGGTTCCTGGGGACGGCCAATACCAGGCAGAACGGGAGAGGCTAGAGATGGAGAAGCTCAAGCAACAGCGCCTGGCTGAGGAGCTAGAGTGGGAGCGTCAGGAGATACAACGCTTCCGTGAGCAGGAACAGCTCCTGGTGCAGAAGGAGCTGGAGGAGCTGCAGGCCATGAAGCAGCAGATCCTGGCTCAGCAAGAGGAGGAGAGACAGGCTCATCTTATGATGCAAAAAGAGACATATGCCCAGCAGCAGCAGCAACTTGAGCAGATTCAGAGACTCCAAGAGCAGCTTCGATTGCAGCTGGAGGAGCAGAAGTTTCGGCAGATGTACCCAGGAGGTGGAGACATTCCGGGACATGGTCCACAGGAGGCAATCATTTTAGGACCTGATGGCACAGTACTCGCCCGAAAGATCACAGATAGTGGGTGCCAGACAGATGAAGAGGATGATACTATTAGCAAAACTTACACAGCAGGGAGGAAGAAGAGGAGCGCTAAAAAGAGTGTTGACAGTTGTGTGCAGACTGATGATGAGGATCAAGAGGAGTGGGAAGCTCAGACCAGGGGACGGCGAAGCAGGCCTCGTACTGCAAGGGGAGATAGGAGTGGGCAGTCAGAGATGTCTCTTCAAGCCCACACAGAGATCTCTATACAGACTGACACAGAGGGGAACATAAGAATGGACACCAGGATGGAGCTGTCTGACTCTGAAAGGACCTCCCCAAGGAAACGACCCACTCCCTTAGATATAGGCCAGTCCCCCACCCTCAAAGCTGAGACGTCCACCCTTCAGGCCCCTCCCAAGTCTCCCAAAGTACTCTATTCCCCTATATCCCCTTGTATATCCCCTAGCAAATCCCTTGAGTTTGTGTCCTATGACAAATCACTGGGTGATACAAGCCCTCAGAATCTGAGAGGAACCGCTGAACCATCTAAAACATCTCCAGCAAGCCCTAGGGGGCCAAAGGCCATGCAGAGATCCATGTCTGACCCTAAGCCCATGAGTCCAACAGGAGAAGAGAGGGCATCGTCTGGCACACAGTATGGAGATGGCTACACAGTGAGTATCACAATACCTTCAGAACCAAGTGTATGAAAGTACATTAAGGTTGGCATGCTGTCATACGCAACTGGGTTTATTTTGTGTTTTGTTGTTTGTCGTCTTAGGCAATAATACTGTGGCCTTACAAAACATACTTGATATTTTCAGCTGGTACCCCTTTCTCAATATACCATTATAAAACTTAAATGATGTCATAGGGCAGTTTTGCCTCTCTGGCTCTTTATTGCCGCTTCAGGCTTTATTATATATATTTTGTTTGAGCGTGCCGTCTAAATTAATGTGATCCACACAGCATGCCCTTTCCAAGGCAATGCTGCTGTAAATTAGATTTATTTATATCAGCATTTAGCTTCTAATCCATAGCTTGTGATACTGAGAAAATTCCTCATATTTCAAACACAGCACTTTTCATCACAGTTTGGACGTGCCAACAGTGTGTTGATACACCACAGTGTTACCATACAAAATACATTTTGGGATGATTGGCACAGTGCTCTTTGAGGTAACATTTAAAGTGTGTCAAATTCAACATTGTTACAAAAATGTCAACATGTGGAATGTCAACATATGGAATGTCAACATATGGAATGTCCATAAGAAAAAGCTATTTGAAATTCAGCATTATTTCAGAGTTGTGCACTTAACTGCTGTGTTATTAGCAATGCTTCAGCGTTACCTGTAATGCTCTCATTTCATTTTAGGTTGCAGACATAGAGGCATTTAAAACAGAAATAACTGAAAGATTTATTTATAGGTTATGCATACTCACTAAGGCTTCTTATTTTGCTTCTGGCCCTCGTGGGGTATGGAAGTCAGTTTTCTGCTTGGGCGATTCACTGTTGAGAACCTCATACATGCATAAAGGGGTTGGCGAAAAAGCTGAGCTTGCAGGAAAATATTGAGCTGTCAGAGATCCATAGAGGCTTAATGTGAATAAATTACTTCTAGACTACGTGTAAGAGAGTACAATTTAGTGAGCAGTGGGTAACATGTATGGGCAGGAATACATATCTTACTGGGAAGGACTGAGTGATCAATAATCATTGTTTCCTTATAATCACAGACACCACGTTTTAGTCATAGCATTATAATTTCGGCATAGAGACACTAGAAGTGACACATTCTTTACTCTATTTTGTCTCTATTTTAAGTTTACAGTCCTTAAAATCAATTTCTCCCCTCTTATCTTTTTTTTTTTCATCACAGGGTAAAGGCTCAGGTAGTACGCCAACAGGGACTCAAAAGAAGGTGAAGAGGACTCTCCCCAATCCACCTTCAGAGGATGAATCAACAACCAGCGGCCAGACGGCGCATAACACTGGCTCCGCCCGGCGGAGAATGTGCCGCAATTCTAACATGGCACGAGCTAAGATCCTGCAAGACATTGACCGTGAGCTGGATCTGGTGGAGCGCGAGTCCTCCAAGCTTCGCAAAAAGCAGGCAGAGCTAGATGAAGAGGAGAAAGAGATCGATGCCAAGCTTAGGTACCTGGAGATGGGCATCAACCGCAGAAAAGATGCCCTGCTGAAGGAGAGAGAGAAGAGGGAAAGAGCCTATTTGCAGAGTGTGGCTGAGGATAGAGACTATATGTCAGACAGTGAGGTTAGTAACATCCGGGAGACGAGAGGCAGCCACGGCGGAGGTGAAGATGAAGAGATTGGAAGTCATGGTCTTGAACGTCCCAGGACAGCACCGCAATCAGAACTAGATGACTTTGTCCCACCTCAAACCAAACATGAGTATGGGAAATACTCGCAATACCAGTACCCTCAAAGCCATTACCAGCAGTCTCTCTACCAGACCCCCCAGTCCTACCAATCGCAATCTCTCTACTCCTCTGTCCCCTCGCTCACGAGCTCCCAGCAGCAGAGCTATCACCAGATGCTCCTACTCCAGCAGAAAGCAGCCAGACAAGCAGCCCTCCTCTCAGAGCTGGATGCAACCAAATATGATGTCATTAGCCGCCAGCCTGATCCCATATCATCCGCCTACCTGGGAGTCAAGTATGACAAATATGGCAACCACCTTGACCTCCGAGCCTTGGAAGGGGGAAGTATAGCAGGTAGCCCCATGTCGACTGTCTCTGATTCCTATTACACCGATGTGGACCACCATACACCCCGGAGTTACATGCTGCTGGAAGATGCTGCAGAACTGGCCAAAGGCTCCACAGGTATGTCCTCATCCTATAGCCTGGCTGAGAGGGAACTAGCCAAGGCAGAGAAGCTGCTGCGCAGAAGTGCGGCAGATCTAGGCTCTACTGACTACTTGGGATCCACCTCCAGACTGCATACCTATGGGAAGACCCCTGATGAGGAGGACTCCATGGAGGAGCCGTATGAATTGAAACTCCTAAAGCAGCAGCTGAAGCAAGAGTTCAGGAGAAGTACAACAGGGACAGAAAGCTTGGAGCAACTGACAGGTCTCTCCCATCATTACTACACCCCTAGTTCTGGCATCTCTAGTTACTCCCAAAGACACTACCCGAAGTCAGAGAAGTACAGCATCAGTCGGCTTACTCTAGAGAAGCAGGCAGCTAAGCAACTCCCAGCATCCATGCTGTACCAAAAACACAAGACTCCACTGATGGATCCTAAGATCTCCTCCAAGTATTCCTCTATTACAGACAGCAGAGGTTTGGAGACGGACTATACCAGCTATCTGGGGTCTAGCAGTGGATCCCAAAGATCCAGCCGACTCATGCAGGATGAGATCACCTTCGGCCTACGAAAAAATATTGCAGAGCAGCAAAAATACCTGGGCTCCACCTTGGGTGCCAACTTGGCTGGGTCACTAAACCTGGGGCAGAGCTTGGGCCTGGACTCTGCCTATCCTAGTGGTAGCCGCTCTAGACCCTCATCCAGGCCTACTTCTTGCTATGGCCTGGACTTGTCCATCAAAAGAGACCCTTCCAGTTCTTCCCTGAGGCTTAAGGGGGATGGTGAAACATCTGGGGATGGGTCAAGCTACCAAACTCCTACAGGTCGCACCAAACCCACCAGCCTGCCTATTGTGCAAAGCGGGCGAGGCCGAATTCCCATAGTGGCTCAGAACTCAGAGGAGGAGAGTCCACTGAGTCCTGTTGGACAGCCTATGGGCATGGCCAGGGCATCGGCAGGACCTCTGCCACCCATCTCGGCTGATTCCAGGGACCAGTTTGGTTCCTGCTTATCTTTGCAGGACTCCCAGCAACCGCAGCATATCAGGGAGGAGCCGACTAGGGGTAGAGGCTATGCACTGCTGGATGACCTTCAGGGCACCATGTCGGACAGCGAAGGTAAAAAACAACCTTGTCGAACCTTCACGCTTTTCAATGTCTCAGCTTTGGGACTGTTTGGATGTGACACTTGTTGCATGCACTTGGTACTACTAACACTAACGATTTTTGGCCAGTGTGTATTTCTCTACTGTCTGCATGTATCTGTTGTCTTTTTTAGGTTTTTATGTTTGTATATTTATCTCAACGAACATATCTCATTTTCTGTCATTATATCAACTTTAACTGTTGGTTTTGGTTTGCATAGATGTCTTTGGCCATCTTGCTGTTTTCTTCTTTGAATTTAGTCTTTTTCTTTTGGGGTTTGCTTGACTATATACTATAGGCATGCACTGTGTTGTCTGCATTCCAAGTATTGTGTAACATTTCCCTATATTATGTCATTGCATTACACCACACAGTATATCCTTCTCTGACAGCTACATTGTGTGGGCGGTATTCCTTCTGAAATAGCAATATCGCTCTTGTGGCAGCCTGCATTTTATTTACAGTATGCTGTCGTGTAGCTATCTGAACACAGACACTCGCAAAATGTAGCTAAGTCTTAAAGAAGATTTCCACAGTCTTTTGAATCTTTCTTGCTAAGTGCACAGGGCTTGAGCAACAATAGCAGAACTAAAAACTCAGGTCAGATTTTACAAGGGAAATGCTTCTTTTTGTCATAAATTAAATGCTGAAAAAAGTGCCTGCCCAGTTTGCAAAATGTACATAACTGGTACCAGACTTAATAATAATAGTAATTTTACTATCAGTCTAGTCTTCTCTTTGTTTCAAAATAATGGTATATTGAATTGAGATGTATACAGTATATTTTGGGATGTTTGAAGAGTTGATCTGTGCTGTGGATCCTCGACATTGTTGATATATTATACTTGATGATTATATTATCGTGATTGTTACTTTTCAATTTACAAATATATTTTGGGGCTAAAAAGCATTTGGTGTGATACCAAGTTATGTCAACTCAGTAGGTAATTATAATAACACTCAAACCAAAGATGACAATGGAGTGCTCTTGCATGTTTTGCAAATCCATGTCTTGTTCTTAAAAGCATGTTATTTGACCACAGGACTAATTTATGTGTAATAAATATAAAAAACTCAACTTGCATGCCTTTGTGTGAATACTTGCATGGATATAATGTAATACTGTGACTTCTGTGACTTCTATGTTGCATGGGCTATATTTGCGCCTCTTTTAACCTTAATGTACTGTTTTCTTATAAGGCCTGCTGGTTACTTTACTGCTTCACCTAATACAAAGAGGACACACTATTTCACTGCTGCTCAAGCATTGAAAAACTCCCTTATCCATTAATCAATAAGTTAATAAATACGTTAGATAAGTTAGGTTTATGTACATTGCCAATGCTTATTCTGCAGATAATTTCAACCATGTCTAAAACATTTTTCCATCATTGCCTGCTTTGTCCACACCCGATATTTAACATGTTTAAGTCTTTATCAAAGCAGCTTAGAACTGGGAAATGTTTTATCTGAGGAGAGGACAGTGTTGTCATAAATGGGGATGTGACACTTGTCAATTTTCAACGCCAAAGTTCAAGCTCTCATGAAGACACCATATTTAATCCTTCTGGCTTGAAAGGAAAAAAGAAAAATATCCCAGTTCTGAGTTGCTTTGAGTGCAGCATTATTACATGACCATGCTGGTCATCATATGGGTCCTACTATTATGCGATGTAAATCCGTTTGCCTTGGTTCCAGCCCTAAGTGATTCCCTGATGGCTTTGAACAGAGACGATGCAACCAATGGTAGAGTATTAGTTCAATTCTCCAATTACCCATAAGCTAACATCTTAACCTGCATCAGAAATCAAACGCGCATCTCCATAAAATGATGACTAAATGTTGGGGAAGTTTAAGACATTCAGGCAATAGTGAATGATGATGAACAGCGAGTGCTTGGATGTGCCAGTTTAAAAACAGTTCTCAAGAATGATTTCTAAACTGAATTTTGAATAATCAATTAAACAGACAAAAATTCTGGAATTTTTAACTGAAAAACATAAAACAGTTATAATATTTAAGACTACACATCACATACAGTTAGAGGGGGCATGTGTACAATTGTCCAATTGGAGTTTTGAGGTTAATGAGAGATATGAATATACCCAACATTTACACTCATAACACAAGTAATACACAGTAGGATTAGATCATAATGCATTATGTTCTTTCTTTCAAACTTAATTACTTTTGCTGCTTATTTTGCAAAGTGCAATATCATTTTGTTGCTTGGCATCCTTTTGACAAGAGGGTGAGATATTAACCCAAATCACCCCCCTCTCAGCTATGATTCTGGCCCGTGTATTTTCCACTCATATCTGTCCTTCAATAACACCTTTATGTTGTCCTCTCACAAATGGCCTGCCCCTTACCAGCATGCATTCGCCTGTCAAGGAATACCAAACCAAACCAAAACACAGCTCATTGTGGTAGGATGGAAAAAAAAAAAAGACATGATTGATTTTTGAAGTGATGTTTGCTTTTGTTCCTGAAGCCTACCACCTGAGACGAGAAGAGACCGACTGGTTTGATAAACCGAGAGACGGACGGTCAGAGAACGGACAGGAGAGGAGACAGGTGACACAGGAAAAACACACACACACGCGCGCGCGCGCGCGCGCCAGCTAGGTACAATATGTACACTACACTAGCAAAAGGCACTTGGGCCAGGTGAACTGCTTGCTGTCATTCCTAATTGTTCTCAGGTTTATATATTGTATATAAATACATTCCTATATGTGTCTGTGCCACAGGGGAAAGGCCCTTTCTACCCCTTCCCTCACCTCAGAGTCAAACTGCAGAGGGATCCCAAAGACCGCAGTGTCTCAGGTAAAGGTATCGCAAATTATCATTTCTATCAGTTAATAATCAATAATAGCAGCACACTAACAACAGCGAGACACAAGGCCCCATTTAGGAAGAATAAACGTTCGTCGGCGTATGACACGTGATAAATATATTGCATTGATTTTGTCTTAATGGCCCAGGGTTTTCATTCAAGTGTATTTTAAAAACCATTAAATAGAATAGAATAATTAAAAGAAACATAAACGGTAAATAAAGTACACATTTTATATTCATCATTAAAGCTGGAGTATGTGACCTTTGTCGCCCCCTTCTGGCAGTGAGAGTAATTACAACAACACTGTCGACACCGTAGGCTCCACCATACTCCCAGCTGCTGCAGCCTACTCTGTTGCTACAGGCGCTACTGTTGCTCCCCCCTCCCCCCTTCAGCTCTGGCAAAACAATCATTGCTGGTTGGCGTAAAACGTGTCACTACCGGTGCGCCAGAGCGGGAAAAAAAAACGCACCAGACACCAGATTTTAAAACTCCGGTACTGTGAAATACAGAGAGATTTACCTGGCGGTGATAGGCTTAACCAGCAATGCGTGAACTCGTTTGGCAAGGGCTTGAATGTAACGGACGGGTCATTTATATGTAGAAGTCCCACACTCAAGCTTTAAGCTCTGGTGTGGTTCATATAATAGAGAATAAACGGTATGCTTCATGCATCTATTTATTTGACATTTACGCCAAACCTCAACAGACTGCCTGCAAAATGTCTGTTCTCCCAACATAGTGTTCCATCATACCTTCACTTCAGGCCCAAAGCAGGGAGACATTTCATTTCCTGGCTCCTTTGTTGATTTGGCACTTCTCCACACTCATCAGTCATTGCCATGCTCAAAATGGCGTATCCTTCTCACACTGGATTATCTTATACAATTAGCAAGCGGCTCACAAAAGGAAGCCGTGTTGTTTACGAGGGCTGGGTGCTGAACTGACTCATTTTGACTAAACCGTTTTGTTTCTCGTCTTTATAACCGTGTTAAATTGTTTGAACGAGGGGTGCTCGGTTCTAGTTATGTGTAGCCGAAGGCTTATTAAGTGTGTGTGATACAAATCTATACTGAACACTACGGGAGACGGGGACTTTGCAGCCATCGCCCTCAACTCTCTGGAGCCATCTCCCCTTAAACATTAAAAACGCTGAGTCAATTGCGGGTTTTAAAAAGCTTTTATCATAAGCGCTTTATTTTGTGTTTTGTGTTTGTGTTTTTGTCTTCTGTGCTCCTTTCTTATTTTCTGTTCCTATTATTTTTACATTGTGAATTTCTGGTTTTATAATGTTACAGCACCTCCTAACATTCGTTTTGAAAGGTGCTTTATAAATAAGTGTACTTACTACTGGGGGTTAGACAATAGGTCAGTGTTTTCTCTTGTCTGTCTCTAATGTGTGTGTGTGTGTGTGTGTGTGTGTGTGTGTGTGTGTGTGTGTGTGTGAGAGAGAGAGAGAGAGCTAGAGAGAGAGGTTCAAGACGAAAGGTAATTCGGTGTCTATTTCGTTCTGTGGTTTTTCTCTCCCTAACCAGGGAACGGACTAGGTATCCGCGTGGTCGGAGGGAAGGAGG
>OMKK01022220.1:0-11747 GCA_900302305.1 Polymixia japonica
CAAAACCCATTATCATCATTGAGTCATTGTCATCATCATCATCTGCCATCAGTTTAACATTTAATCCCCAAAGGGGAAATTTGATTGCCACCAGCAATACAAATCAATAGATACAACATACAATAGACAACACAAACACACACACACACACACACACACACACACACACACACACAAAATACACACTAATATACAGTAATCACTACGAACAGGTCTGCCCACCAGCTCAATAATGAAGGTCATAAAGATCTATGCTTCATGATCTGTGTGTGGTCTGATTGAAGCATCTCATGGCCATTGGTAAAAATTACATCCTGAACCATTCACTCCTACACTTTGGTACAATAACTCCATTGCCCAGTAAACTCACTTGAGTTTAGGGGATTACTATAATTCTCTAAAATTGCATCAAATTTTCTTAGAATACGCTGTTCAACAACAACCTCTAAACTGTCTAGACCAATGCCAACTGCTGACTCCACTTTCTTAACCAATTTGTTGATATGGTTGGCATCGTCTCTTGTAATGTTCCCTCCCCAGCAAACAATAGCATACAACAAAACACTAGCCACAATATTACTATAAAACATATTCAACATTTAATTGAATTGAATTGCTAGTAACCCTGATATCCCTTAGGTGTAAAATCCATTTTTAAAATAGAATTCATGTTATTCTTTGAGGAGTTTAATCTAGTTTTGTGTACATAAACACATCTTTCCAAAAAAAGTGACAATAATTTAGGAACTCACTTTGTAAATACACTGGATTTATTTTCTGGTGATGTGGGTGCATTTTCTGGTTCAAAAAAGCATCGCTATTTTTCTGTAGAATAAAGCTAGTTTGAGTGTTAAAGGTCAACAAATAAAAACATTCTATGAACTCACAAAGTGAACCACAAAAATGTTTACGAAGCAGCTCAAGAAAGTGTATCTCAATACATCAAAGATTATGATTTCTAACTTTGGAAGTGGTGTTCATATGGTCTTAAATATAACTTCAACTGTCAGAGATCATAGGAATGACATTGACAATCTGAAGTTTGTTCTACAGTGTTTTTTCCCTTTAGGGACATGGCTCATTTATGATCTCTGGTAGACAGGGATGGAAAGATGAAGAATTGTTTTCACGTGATGCTAGTGTCTCTTGTGCCCAATTATTATGGGCCTAAAACAGTCCTCTGATGGCAGCTCCAAAAATGGTGGCTTTTCATTGTGCCTCTAGAAACAGAATAAACAATTTGGGTCTACAAATGCCATAAATATGTAGATCCATATGTATTTTGTCATTTATGAGTAGTTTAGTAGTTTGTCGTTTATGGGTAGTAGTTAAACTCATTGCCATTACCTCATAAACATTTTAAACACAGGGTTCAATGAAAATTGTATACTGAACTACAAAATTATATATCTATGCCTTGAAATAGCCTACCCTGCATTTCTGAATCACCTGTCCCTCTATTAAATAATGCATTCCAGTGGAAAGTGATCCTGGTCAAGTACCAGCATTCCGACTGCAGCCTGTAATAAGATGACCCAGAGGCCCTGTTTTCCTTCAAAAAACAAACCATGGAGCATCTCTAGACTGGTAAGAGAGCATAAGCATTCACGGAAATGTGTGACATATAACAGTTTAACGGTTAAGAAAATGCCAACATGGTTTGTAGTAAGGACGCATGATTAATAGCAAGAACCTAGAACTGGGAGCAAAACAATAACATACTCTTATATTAGTAGGTAACAAACACAATATTAACGCAGTTTTAAAATATCTCAAATGTTTTCTTCAGCAGGCTAGTTTATCGTAAAAACAGCCACTCACGAAACATGTCCAAATTGCTGTGAAGAAATCACACTATTTCGCCACTTTGTCGTTTGTTTGGTGCCTTGCGTTTATGAGTTGCTGTAGTATATTACCCGCCATGATAATCTGAAAGTTTGCGATGTTAACGTTACTTCAAAAACAAAGGGCTCGTAATTATATGGGTAATTACAACATTTTTCAATCACTTCTCCAAGCAATTTTACCACAACATTTTAATGGATCAATTTGAATTTGAGGCCATGGTAGCCACTGAAGTTGTATCTCTGCAGGGATCCAGACCTATCAAATGAAAGCCTCGTCTGAATTCCGAGGCTCGGTGTGCTTTTTACAACAATGTACTCCAATGGCAACAGTGAGTACACCCCAGCGTCCTGATGGACCCATGCCTGGGTTAGATGTGTCCCAAGTTTTATGTTTCTTTTACTGCCACCAGTATAAATATTGGTTTTCCATCAACTCTACGGTTTAGTTACGGTCCAGGTTCCTCACACACATAGTTCAACAAACACAGCTAGCAGGGTTCTCTGCCCCTTTGTCTGGGCTCATGAAGGCCCTATTATGGAGGCATGTGAGAGGTTTCTCTGCTTTCAGAAGCCCATGGTGATTGAAGACATTTTAGGACTGGGCTGGTTGGGTTGCATAGTGGTCTAATGGGGTAGCTTTGCCTGCAAATGCCCCTCGTTGCTAATTGTCAGTAGCTTGGTTTTTCCTTTGCCTTTGGGATATGACTGGTATTAAACTCCAAAGCCTGTGGGACCCCAGGGACTGATTTATGATTTTGTTTGTTTTCATTACCTTGTTCAGTTATCTTGGAAAAAGTCAAAACAATAAATGTATTTAGGGATGTCTCTATTGTATCTTGAGGTACCTCTAATATGGTATTACAGAAAACTATATGAGGGCCCAAGTGACCTCAGCACTATTCTTTTTTTTTTTTCAAATGTTGTCTTACTCCCTCCCTAAAAAAGCAATTAGTTAATGCAGCCAACGTCATAACCTTTACTCAAAAGACAACACAATGCTGACATGCTGAGCGTTGCATGGTTGCATATAAACACTGAAGACATGGATCCAGGAAAACACTGATAGAATAAGCGCTCAGTAGATGAAGGGGATATTAAATGTCATCAATGGAAATAATAGTTTAATAATTTTGTCGAAATGTTTTTTTTTACATCTACATTTGTGTTTTCATATAAGAGAGGGTTGTGTTTGGGTGTTATACTATTAGATTATATAGAAGCTCTATCTTTTTATATTAACAATCCAATGTTGTTCTTACATGTAGTGTTACAAATGGACTATTATCAATATTACAATACATAAGAAAAACATAGTTGGAGAAAATTTCAAAAGTATGTTCAACTCATTTTGATCAGAATGTTTGAGAATTCAATAATTCCTTACCCTCATGCATTAATCCAAGAAACCTATGGCAGATATTTCTCCACCAAGTGCATTGTTGTAAGTGGACAGTCCTCAGTCTCTCCTTTCAGTTCCAGCTGTCCTAAAGAACATCCACTCCCTGCTGTTGACTTAAGTCTGATCCTGACATACACATGCTGTCATTAACACCACACAGTCCAGCACTCTCCTTATCACATGTCCAGTGCTCCGAGACTCATTCATCTGGTAGGTGCTCTCTTCTTTCCCTCTTGGCACACCTGATGCTCCTGGCCTCCACCTCCTCTTCCAATTTCAATTTCAAAACGGATCCAGCTGAATAAAGAGCTACAGGGAGGTCTCATCTAGCCACCTGTGACGTCAGGGTCGCTGTCAGGGGACATACACAGTGTGTGTAAAAGAGGACAGGAGGGAGGGAGAAAGAGGGAATGGGAACGCTGTATAGTCCCTATTCTGTGGCTACATACAGAGGGCTATTGAGTGCGGACATTGGAGTCTGAGCTGCAAGCTGATAGGAGGGCTGGAAAATAATATAAAAAGAACGAATGCAGCAAACCAAGGAACAAAGGCCTCGATTGTGCCACTTGATCAAGACATTTCTTTTTCTGTATTGTTCAAAATGCTTATTAAGCAAGCTGTGTCTATACATGGCTTGGGAGGAAGGTATATACAGTATAATATTGGACTGCACATAAAGCAATTAACTAAACAAACTGAGTTAATTAAATAAATAGCCTGGAGTCATTTTTGTGTGCATGGTGATAATTAATTTTCAATCAAGCAAAGATAATAAATCCTCTATAGCAATATTATAGTTGCATTGAATGCCTGTTAAGAACCTAAAAACACTTGGACACGTAGAATTAACATAATTCTATTATAAATCTGAAATAAATTGGAATTGCAGCTTTTGATACCATGTCCTGTGCTAAAGGCAGTGAGGTTGTATCAATAGAGAATTAAATAGACATCCAACCATGGATTGATGAGTCAATTTGTCTCTGGTTGCCAGGGTGCAGCAATATGTGGTTCTAAAGCCTCACCCATTACAGTATGTGTAAGCTCTATCTCCCTCTCTCTCTCCCCACACTGTGGCCCTTCAGCAAACAGGGAGATGGCAAAGGGATCATGCTGCTCATCCCACCCTTACTGTGTCCAGCCACAACACTAAGGCTTTTGTTGAGCAGGGCGTGCCCTTGTGTGCACGCACCCAGAGTGCCAGGCTGAGACCCGGACTGGGCGGGCATGTGTGGAATGCAGATCAGCCACGCGGGTGTGTGGGGAGGGGTAGAAGAACAGGGGGGTCAGCCGGTGAATGAAGAGATTGAAAAGTGGAGGGCATGACTGGCCTGGCCCTTGGCCTGCGAAGATCACAGCACCATCACAGAGCGCAGGGATGTCAGCTCTCCTCCGTCATCTCCACCCACTTGGCCATGCATGGACCAAACACTCAGACCCCCACCCATTGACACCACAGTGACCTCAGCCTCTGTCCACTGTTAGGATGTGGACTCTTAAATCTTGTGGAATATAATTCCACCCTTTCAGTGTCTTCTCTGATCCCTCTACGGATGTGAGACGCGACACCCACAAGGCTGCTCATCTGCTATCTAGAAGATCATAGCTTGACCCCCTAAATTATTCAGCCTCGTTAAATCCTCTTAAAGGTGCTGTATAAATCAAATAAAAAGCCATATTTCCACATATTATACTAATATATAGTATAATAGTGATTGTCTGAAAGTTTCTCCTCTGTTTTGATAGTGCCTCAGTTGCGCTGTTTCCCTCTACTTACAGCCCGTCAAACAGAACCTCCCCTCAGCCTGCACAAGCTGGAACACTGCTTATTGTTTTGGTTTTGTTAGTGTAGTTCACCTCATTAACACAATAGTGTCGATCTTACGGATAGCACCTTTAAACATAGCATCCAGTTGTAGTGTTAAGGAACATAGAACAATTGATGAACAATTATTAGTATCTCCCCGTGTGCATATTCAGAGATCACAACAAAAATCTATATATTGTCAACAAATGTTTTATTATATAATACAGGCCATCACTTCAGGTATACAACACATTTCTAATAAAAGTGGAGGAAGATTTCTTGAGAACTGTTAAACAATATTAAGAGTTCATACAAACCATTGTCACATTAATATTACAGTTATTTCTCATTGTATTTCATCCAGCTTTTCAGGTTGAAAATATACATGAACCAACACACCTATGTCACACATAGGACCCACTCACACTGCCAAACTCACGTTTCATGAGGCATCAAACAGCAATGTATGCAACTTCTTAAGGTTACGTACATGAAGTCAGTCTGTGAAAAAGATCTTGTTAAACGACTATTGTTTCTTGGCCTTTTTCTTCTTCTCTGCCTTGCTGGCATCATCATGGGCCTTTCTCTTGGCAGCAAGCTTGTTCGCCTGTTTGAGGGAGAGTGAATTCAGTTAATGAACAGTTTGGAGGGCAAAGAACCCGCTGGTGTTAAACACCTGTCAAAGTGAGGTCACATGCCTTCTACACAGACCAGAGGGTCATCATTTGGCTTGTCAGATGGCTAGGTTAACAGCTATCCAGTGTAGTTAACCATTATCAGCCAAACCAGGATGCCAGATATAGAAACTAGATAAAGGATCTGAGGTTAAGTATGCAGCTTTGCACACATTTTACACATATTTTACCTACACCTCCTCCATTCATTAACACAGTGGAACTCACCTCTCTGACTTTTCTCTTCTTTCCAAACATAATCTTGTCGTAAAGGTACTTCTCCTTTTTCTTCATCATCATGATGGCCAGACGTTTCTCCTCTGCCTTCTCCTCCTGCTCCAAGCGAGAGCGGCTTTCCACCTTCACCTTACCAGGAGTTACCTTCACTGGGAGAGACTGTCCAGAACAAGTGTTAGCAAGCGGTTTCTAGGGCGATCGTTACGTAAAATAGCTAATGACACAGTTGGTGAGGGAGGGAGGTGTGGCTCACCTTGCCCTGGGATCGCTGCTCTTCAATCTTCTTCAGATTCATCTCTTCTGCCACTTCCTCGTCATCCTCTTCTTCTTCCTCCTCCTCTTCATCGTCATCATCATCTTCATCCTCCTCCTCTTCTTCCTCCTCCTCCTCTTGTGCTATAGTTCACAAATAAAAATGTTAGTTTTAAGAATATATTACCTTTATATATGCGATCACCAGAGAAATCACACTGAAATGCTAGAGAAGTGCCTTGGTTTGTACCAGATTTTTCTCCCCGTTGCAACGCCATAATCTTCATCTTCTCTGGGGGCACATAGTCTCCCTCCTTCTCCTCCACGAAGGGGGACAAGTGGGGGGGCAGAGTCACTCCGATGAAGTAGTCCTCAACAGGCAGGCGCACTTTGGCGTTGACGGAATCGTACACCCACTGGGGCTGGATGTAGTACCTGCCAAGACACAAAGGAACGTGCATTACACATAACTCTGACAATAACAAGCTCTAATAACAGGTGGGTCTTTATTGCTCCATCAATCACGGAACCATGAAAACAGATTGCACGCTGAAACACGAGTTAAGGGCCATTTTCTTTGTTGGCAGCCAAAAGCATGTAAATGTGGAGGCGTTAATATCTCATAATCAAAGTGCAATGACCCTTTTCAAAGGCAGAAGGAAGGACGGAGAAAAAGGATAGGGTCTGTCAAACATCATAAAGAACATTCATTCAAGATTCTTTTGGGGCAAAAGGGCAGGAAGAGCACTCTGAAAGGGGGCATTGTGGGGGATAAGGTAATATACAAGGGAGCATTGAGGGAAAAGAGAGAAGAATCTATTAGCTTGAACGTCTTAATGTTTAAGATTCCTAAATATAATTGTCACTTAGTCTGTAAAAATCTCTTAAAAAAACCCATATGTTTTAGAGCAGAAAATAGATTTAAAATGGCAGGAAAACACAGCACTACATGGACATGTTATCAACCCCACCTATTGATGTACTGCTTGTCCATGTCGGGTCTGTCAACAACTTGATGTGTGATGGTCTCATCTGTCGCATCGTATGTGCCACCAATGCAGAGAGACTTGTCCCAGGACACCTCAGCACCAAAACACCTGAAAGGCAGCAACAATTACAGAAAGGACTGTCAACTGAATATGCATCCATTAAAGTTTGAGTTTGACATGGATGGTTCCATGGTTCTATGGTTCCATGGCTAAAGCTGTGCAGCTAGGTTCCATTATAGCAGCATTCGCTCACCTGAGGATGAAAGCCAGTGACTCTCTGGGCACTTCTCTATTAAGGAAGAACTTGAGCCCTTCAAATAGCCTTTTCTGAGTCTCCTGCTCTTTCTGCTCCTTCTCTCTAGCCTCCATCTTCTCCATATCGTCCTGAGGAAAAGTGTGAAAGGCTTTTAAGCACACCACTTTCAGAGGTGTGTACCAAACTGACTTTTGTGAATCATTCCACCCTTCATAGATCATTTGATTCATCAACAAGGGAAACTGAGGGTGAGTAAACTGCTTGTTATGCACCTATTTTTTGTTCAATAGTTGATTTGTATTCTCTAGGCTCCTTCTGTTAGCTTGCTACAACTAGATATTGGGAATCATGTGATCCAAAAATTATTTATGTATTCTATGTTACAAAACGTAACTAAAAAATGTTTCTTGGTGTTTCTATTTCCACAAAAGTGCAAGGAACAAAAAGAACAAAAAGCCCCCCCCCCCAAAACAAATAAACCTTGAAATACTGATCAACAAAATTTTATATAGTAAGTTGAAACCTTGGTTTCTTCACTTCAGTTGGGCAAAACTGGTTGGGCTTTCCAGGGTGACAACAACCCATCCTTAGCAACTAACCATAGAGGTTAATCCCATGTCTCACACCTCTAATGGCATGAGTCCTCCGACAGATATTTAACCTCTCAATTTTGCCTTCTGAGGCCAATTAGTTTATCAACTATTTTGTCTGTATGTTTTTGACGACTCTTACAAAAAACATAAAAAGTGTTGTCAACAATGTCCACTCTTCTGCATACTTTAACTAAGCAGGACATCATTTATTGTGAAATGGTCCAGAGAGATTGAGGTCTTTACAGAAGGAATACTTACCTCTTCAACAGGGAAGTGGTCCAGTTGAGTCTCCTCCTCCTCTGCTGTAGAAACCACCCGGGCCAGACTGGCACTCAGGGCTGACAGTTTCTGCAGGACAATAGAAAAGCATGAGATCAATAACAGAACAGTATCATTGGTCTTGGACATGGAGAAAGGCACCCCCTACAACTTTTTATCTAATTATCCTTATAAAGAGAGGGAGCCTCACCTCCAAGTAGCTTTCTGAGTCCATGGCATAGTCGTCATCATCATCCTCTGCCTTCAGCCCTGACTCGGTTTTACTGTCAAGCTGGAAAGGAGAGTGGGATAAACATATCACAAATCCACAAACATCCAGAAATCTCTACTGTGTGCAATCATTCAGGGACAGATAAATAAGGAGTTAAAACAAATGCTGCGATATGATGAGTGCTGCCCTGATGTTGTTTTGGGATGTCCAGCATAAACTACCTTTGGTGGGTAAACCAGGTTGAGGGAATGGTAGAGACGGAAGTTGACGAACCCCAGGAGGGTGGTGTACAACTCTGTGAAAGTTGCCATTACTCTGTAGTCCACATCGGTCGGGTGCTGGAAGAGCAAAGAAGAAGTGTTAGTACATCAGTCATTATAAAAGCAGAAGAAAGAACACACTTGAATATTTTCAGGTGAATTTACAAATTTTACATGCTGAGAATAAATCCCCCCCTTTTTTCCAGGATTTCCCTTCCCTGATGGTAAAAATATCCTGGCAACTATTTGCGAAACAATGCGACCAACTCCTCTTTCATGAAACTGCAGTCTGCTTACAAAATACCTTTCCATTATCAGTTCTACAAACAGACTAATTGACCTCTCAAAAGTCAAGATCGAAGATATTGATTGAAGTTTGATTGAAACAGAATGGAACCATTGTAGTCTGAGCTATAGAATTTCTCAAATGCATACTTTGTCCATCCTTTGACTGATAAGCCTGCTAAAAGAGACAATGGCAGCCATTGTGCCAGTGTATAAACTAGCAGTCAAACAAGGCCAACTAAAATTTCATTTGAATATGAACGGCAACACAGCTTGTCACTTTCATAATGGGACAAACGTTTTAAAAATGACAGACCTCCACCAACTTTAAACCCACAACAACCTAAATCTGTCACCATCACCGTGTACTACATTTCATCATTCTGCACTTACATCATGGGCGAACTGGTAGGGCACCAGCCATGTAACGAGTTGACCAAGGACCTCCGCTTGATAATATATGCCCTTGATGGAGAGGAAAACCTATCACAGAAACAAAAATGAAGTGGTTGTCAGCACAGAAATCAGTGAACTCCGATGAAATGTCTAATGGACAGATATCACCCCCCACCTCCTTTGTCAAACTATGGCAGTCTAATCTCTGCTGAACATGCCAAACTGGCATATCTTACTTTTCTGAGAGCACGAGATGTGACTACATAGTTCATCCACTCCACAGAAAGCCGTCTGCACAGCTGGATGGTCTGGACGTGGCATTTTCCTGTGCGGGCAAAGGTGGAGAAGAGGAAGCACATGGACAAGGCATCGTCGACATCACGAAGGGCATCAATGAAGGTGGGGTACCTGCCATATAAAGGAACACCAGTAAGACAATGCAACTTGTAACAGCTGACATAACATTGTCATGTTATTGTCATCAAATTAACACTGCACAGAAATTGACATAAGTGGCCAACCTTACCTGTTTTTTTTTTTGTCCTTAAACAAAGAAAATCATCAAGGCACAACTATGGCCCCTTCTGTTGACTGTTAACACAATACTTGGGGGACTCACCTCTCTTTGATGATGTGGTCCAATTTATAGGTTGGCTTGTTCTCCCTCAGCCTCTGTACTCCAGTCCATTCTGACTTTCCATAAGCCTTCCTGAGTTTCCGTACGAACACCTGTTAAGGGAGAGAGAAATTTTACTTTATGGATACCTTTATTTATATAAGAAAGTCCCACTAGCATAATGTTCCCTCTGTGCACATATGTTAAAAAAGATACAAAAATTAAACAGATAAAACAAGAGAAGGGCCATTTGAAACCTAGTAGATAGTCTGATGAATCAGGGACAGTGTTGTGAGTTAATGTGCTTTTAATTGTGTACTTTGTAGAGTACTGACTAATTTGGAAAGCATTCGAATAACAACAGTTAACTTAATTCTCTGTGATCCTATTTCTAATACACCAGGCCAAATTCTGCTTTCAACTACAAAGAGATGTTAATCTTGTCTTTTTCTTTTAAGAATAGAGCTATAGAAATTTGTGACACCATGAGGTACAATACACAGAACAAATATGAATGCATATGCTTTGAATAATGCATACCTTGTACTCTCTGAACTTCCCAACAATTGGTTCATGCAGCAGGAAGCGAATGTCTTTCAGGAGATAGAAGGTCCTCGGGGCTGTGGAGCCCTTGTTCACCTTCTTCTTATGCTTGGGCTCATGGGGATAGATGCCTTTTAGAATGCACAGGCGTCTGAGAATCAGAAAATGATCAATTGATAAGGTTAGGGGTGTTGTTAGATGATTACACTGCGTCTTGCCAGTCAAATGTCCAGAGATGGGACAGTTTGTGGAATAATCGTACTATACCTGAAATCTGCGAGGCTCAACTGTAACCTCTTGCGAGCTTTGTTTCTGGTGATGTAGTTGGTGGCAGAGCCCCTCTCAAACTAGAAAACCATCACATACATTATGACACAAACCAAACACACTTTACATCCATTATTAGCCAAGATACGTAACGTTAACTGCGGTTAACACACATTAACACAGTGGCTCGCCCAGAGCTGATGTTAACTAACATTATACTGCTTCTGAAAGTCAACTTCAGTTAGCTGGTAGCTAACGCTAGCTCAAGTTATATTGCTAACAGGGTTGGTATGTCTGTAACATTACTTCTACGTGGGAACTTACCTTTTTCTTTTGAGTACCCCCCATTTACAAAGAATATGTAATGTTACACACTATGTTGAAGAGTTTTCTATTTCTCTGGAGAATATGTAAACAGGCATTCGCCACTACAACCCGTGGCTGATGCACGTGTAGTTTGACATGCGCGGAAGAAACGCATCAGGACCCAGAAGTTCCTTTAAGCGCCTGAACAAAATCATCTCTCTCTCTCTCTCTCTCTCTCTCTCTTTCTCTCTCGCGTCTTTATTTCTCTGTTTCTCAATAGAAACCATTAGAGAATTGTAATGGTTTCCACTCGAAAATACCAACAACAATCATTAGTACAGTACCATTAATTATTAATCATCAAATTAATTAATAGCCTCTCTCTCTCTCTCTCTCTCTCTCTCTCTCTCTCTCTCTCTCTCTCTCTCTCTCTCTCTCTCTCTCCTTCTCTCTCTGTCTCTCTCTATCTCCCTCTCTTTCTCTCTGTGTCATTAACAGCATGTGGCTCAGTATTCAGCATTCCAGCTGTA
>OMKK01022229.1:0-16685 GCA_900302305.1 Polymixia japonica
GGGGGGGATGGGTTGGGGTGCGTGCATGCAATGTGTGTGTATTTCTGTAGTCCATGAAAGTCCGTGTTTATGTGTGTGTAAGTCTGAAGGTTTCGTTCTGGCTGTCGGCAATCTCGGTAGCTCATTCCGCAGAGTCTTATCGCGATAACACAGCAGGTTGCTATGGAGATGTCCTCGGTCATGCCCAGACCAAAAGTCAGACAACAGGTGTCCAGGGAGGGATGGGTAAGAGCGCCTCTTTGCATGTGAGTCTTCTGGGGGAGATTTCTGCAAGCGGCCTTGCCAGGCCAACAGGCGAGTGGGGGCCAGAATGGAGATTAGATGTTTGGGCTACGGCAAGGGAATAGCATTCCAATTGGTTATTCCTCTCTATAGTCTATGGATCTCAACTTGATCACTTCGCCTTGCAAAACAGTGAGTTTCTCCAAAAAGTTCTCCATCTTGCGATTCAGATCAGAAATCACAACAGTCTGAGTACTCACTGCTCTGCCCATCTCGTTTATCATGACGGGCAGCCTTTGGCCTGCTTGAATGGCTGCCATCATTCTAATTTTCCGATAGACCAGGGCAACGCTCAATCCGAGAAGCAAATGCCCTGCTATCATAAATCCAAATAGATAGACATCTTCGACGTCCCCTACGGAGAGAACCGACAGGCAGACAACCTGCCACTTCTCCCACGCATCCATCGTGTAGCCCGCAACGAAAGTCCTGTCTGGGCAAGTAGGTTCCCCCGAACCCGCGCTTCTCGTTGAATTAATTTTGTCAATTGCGTTGAGAGACCAGCTTATCAATTCCATATTTGTAGTTTCGAAGAGACAGTGCAAGAGTGGCTCTGGTCAGAAAGTTAGACAAGACAGAGACAAGTGAAGCCAAGCAGCTGGGGGAAGGGAGAAGAGAAGAGAAGAGAAGAGAAGAGAGAGAGAGAAAATATGCGACCGCCTCCGTTGAGAGCAAGTGGAAGCAAAAAATAAGATGAAAAAAGAGAGCTTTATGAAGTTAGGTAATAGAGGAATTAGGAATGAATGAGTGGTGTATTAGCCCTACAGTGCAATTACCAACAATTACCACCACGGATCCCCATCCATTAGTAGATTTTAGTGTATTGGATAGAGTGCGTTCTGATAGAGAACAGATAAAGCAGGTTTTGTAGAAGACATATTGAAAACACAATATAATCCTTACATCTTGCAATATATACTGATGGATCTAAAGACCCTGTTACAGGCTGAACAGGATGTACATTTTGGCTACCTGAATTAGTGAGTAAAAGAACGTCTAATCATGTGGCAGTATATACTATAGAAATGATGGCAATACTTCTTGCCTTGCAGTGGAAAGAGGAAGTGCAACTATTAAGGCAGACTCTAGAGCAGCTTTGATGAGTTTGAAATCCTTACCATTGAGATGCAGAGAGGATATTATGAAATACTGCAGACATTGTTTAGAATTAATCGACTGGGCATTTATGTTACATTTTTATGGGTGCCTGCTCATGTAGGAGTTGAGGGTAATGAGACAGTGGATATTCTAGCAAAGGAAACATTGAATCAGGATAACGTAGGTATAGCTATAGTTCCAATTAGTAAGCAGAAACAAAATCATTAATCTGGCATAGGATTAAGAAACAGTGGCAGGAAAGATGAGATAAGGAAACAAAAGGAAGACACCTGTATTTAATTCAAAAGACCGTGGGAGCTGGACAGTCATTAGGAAGAAGCCACAAAGAGGAATGCATAATTAGCAGATTAAGATTAGGTCATACAAAATTAAACTCCTCATTATGGATACTCAAGAAATATCCAACTGGGGAATGTGACTTTTGTCATAAAAGAGACAGTGCAACACATTATTTTTGACTGTATACAATACTGTCACGAGAGACAATTATTATATGACGAGTTGAACCTGAAAGGAATTAGGAAAATGGATTTTATTTGAATTTTTGTTCATCTGAAAGTATAGTTTTCAACAGCATTTTTACATTCTTACATAAAACTGGATTAGTTGAAAGGATATAAAGGATAAATTACATTTATCTTCAGTTGGTGGCGGTAATGCTCACATGTGGCAGCAAGCCGCAAATAAAATAGAAGAGGAAGAAGAAGTGACGTTAGATTGACGCTTGTGAGCAAGGTTTCTTTTTTCCAATAGCCAAGAGAGGTAGCAAAAACTTACCTCATATCATATAAATTATAGATTGAAAATGTCTACATTACACATGTTGAGAGCGCTGGTCAACGAGAGACTAACCACTGCTGTTGAAGATATATTTAGAGTTTTGGGGAAAACGATAGATGAATACGAGGAGGAAGTTTCTCGTTCAAAAGAAGAGATCAGTCGCCAACGAAAGCTACTGGGCGCCATTTTGAATCCTCACATACGATTAAACAGAGCAGGTTTGTATATTTAATCATTTTGTCATTTTTACACATTTGCAACATGTTTGTGTTTTTGTTGTGGTTTCAGTTTATTATCATTGTGTTCACCAACGATATGAGGTATTGGAAGTAATGAGGGTTGTTGCTGATACAAAGTGGCAGGTATCTCTGTCGTTCCAAATCGCATACTTTTTATTTTTATTTTTAGTACTGCAGCTGCCCTTATAAAGTACGTACTGTTGCATGCAGTATGCATATCGGCAGTCTTGTACAATTGGGACGTACTGCTTCCTTCATTGCACTAGGGTGACCAGATCCCAACAAACCAAATGTGGGACAAAGAGTATGTTTGTGTGGGACACGTTACCAATGTTGAGAGGTAGTCTAAAATGTTGATATGATGAAGAATAAACATTTATATTCCGCCCTTTAACTCGTAACATTTCTCCATGCTTTGCCCTTGATTGGTGATTCAGTAGTACATTCGCCTTGCACCGGCTTCACCCACTTATAGTAGTCTTCCAGTCTTTGTTGTAGGTGCATTTCCTTTTCTTTGTGGTAGTTTCCACCATATTCCGCCTAAATCTGCATAGTTGGTGGTATAGTGGTGTGTCGTTGCGTAGGCAGCAAAGACCCACGTGTGCGCAATGTGATTGTCATCAAACACCCTGCTGACAGCCTTCCCTGCTCTTCGCAGCCATTGGACAAAAGCCAGATTTTAGCCTACAACGCACTGTCAATGTGCCATCTGTTTTATATAGAACCTCGTAGAGTGTTGCAGGATGGAGTCCTAAAACCCGGAAAGGAGTTACATTTTTGCACTTCCGGTTCCCTCGTCTCGAAGTCAATAGGTTTCTTGAATGGGTTTTTGGTTAGATGCTTGAAATAAGATCTGTGGTTAACGTAAGCTAAAGAGAGTTTCACGTTTTTCACGAAATTATTTTCTGCAATAATCCAAAATCTAATGGAAAAATCCCATTGGCTTTTTGTCGAGGGAACCAAGGAGGTTCTATAATAACTGGAGGATGAACGGGGAACGAGAAACGCCCATTAATTTGAAAGCTGCTCGCCCAGCGCATGAAGCAAATTTTTTTTTTTACTTCCTGGTTTTACGGCCCAACGGTCATGCGCAGTAGTGTCTGCTTATGTTTCCCTTGCGCCCAAGAGGTGACATCACACATAAAAAAACAAGGTTTTTTCTAATAGTTAGGGTTGGTTTCTAATATTGTTTCTAATTTTCTAATATTGCACCGCCATGATTTATGATGCAAGTGGATAATGGGCCTAAATATTATAATTTCATAGACCATGTAGCCTTTGTTTGATTTTTGGATACTTGGAATAGGGTAGCCTATATTCTATCCTACACCAAACAATATAAAGTTGTATTATTGGGCAATGTTATCGAATGTACTCATTATACAAAATAAATGTCTTGGCTATTATTGTCACAGGCAGTTGGAATCAGTTTTATAGTCCAAATATTTTTCAGAAGAATAAATTATTTTATTCAACTTGAATCTTCTAAAATCAATAAAAGGGATTAAATCATCTGTAATAACATTGGTCTGCTCCCTGCGCCACCTGGTGCATTGAAGGGGAACTGAAACATTGAAAGGAAGCTCTAATCTTGTCCCAATGAGAGGCTGCTGTGATTTCATAGCAATGGGAGCATATTAGCTTCTAACAATTCTAATGGTTTTGAAATTCTAAGAACACTGGCATGTAAAAAAAAACCCCACATATTTAGTAAAAGTCAAGAAAGGAGGGTGCTGTAACTTTTTTTAGCACCAAGATATATTTTTTTAAATGCATAGTGGTCAAATGACCAGTCCTCCAGCGCTTCTAATGCTAAGGGAGTAGAGGAGGTGATAACTGTGTGTTAGGAGTTGGTGTGTTTAGGTTACCAACTTGACATGTGACTGCTGATGTGGATGCACAATGGCCAAAATGTTAACGTAGATCCCTGTAACCGTGGTAATAACACGCTATATTGATCTTGAATTTAGGTTAATGTACTGTCATGGGTTGTCTTCAATGGTTGTATGTCTGTGTCTCTCTTCGCTCCAGACCTCCAGCAGCCTTTTGTCTGTAAAGAGGGGGTTGTACGTGAGCAGCAGGAGTGGAGACCCAGTCTGGGCCAGGAGGAGCCAGATCCCCCACACATTAAAGAGGAACCGGAGGAACTTATTCAAGGACTGGAGGAGGCTGAGGTCCCAACTTTGACATTACTGCCAGAGAAAAGTGAGAATAATGAAGAGGAACACTCATCACAGATTAATCCAACCCAAACTGAGGACAACAGAGAGGCAGAACTTCCAGCCAGCACCTCAACTGAACAGATGAAAACAGAACCTGATGGAGAGGACTGTGGAGTATCAGAACCAGCCAGTAACACGGATCCAGCTGGTGATTTAGAACCAGCTAGTGATGGCCAGCTCCTCTCTTCAGACTGTTGTGAAACTAAGACTGAAGGCAGTGATGATGATAGTAAGGAGACCAGAGAATCTCAGTCAGGTTTAAACGCACTGAAATCAAAGAAAACACAGAGAGTTGAAGGACAAAGTTTGTCTGTCAGCAACAAGTTCAGGAGATCTATGGAACAGTCCAATGAACCGAAACCATCAACCCAAATTCCATCCTTGGTTGGTTGTAAAGCATGTGGGAAGTCTTTTTCTAGTAAGACGTCTTTAGGGAGACATGTATTAGTCCATTCAAGAGATTGTGGTTTCTGTGGAAAACATTTAGACCCTACAGAGAGCCTGAAACTTCACTTGCAAGCTCACAGGACATGTAATGTTTGTAGTAAAAAATGTAATTCTATTAGTAAGCTTGCAAAACATATGCACGTTCATACCAGGAAGAAGCACTTAAGTTGTATTGTTTGTGAAAAGGGTTTTAAATGTATGAGCCATAAACAGGAGAAGCCCTTCAGTTGTTCACTCTGTGGTAAAAGGTTTGTTCGGAGGGAGCATTTGCATAGACACATGAGACTCCACACAGGAGAGAAACCTTTTAGTTGTTCAGTCTGTAGTAAAACATTTGCTCAAAAGGGACATCTGCAGGGTCACATGAGACTCCACACAGGCGAGAAACCTTTTAGTTGTTCAGTCTGTTGTAAAAGATTTGGTAAAAAGGGAAATCGGAATGCACACATGAGAGTCCACACTGGTGAGAAACCTTTTAGTTGTTCAATCTGTAGTAAAGGATTTAGTGAAAAAGGAAATCTGAAGTCACACATGAGAGTCCACACGGGAGAGAAACCTTACAGTTGCAGTGATTGTGGGAAATGTTTTACTTGGCAGTCAGACATCAGAAGCCATAAGTGTGCTAGTGAGAACAGCAGCAGGTGAAGCTGCGGGTGGTGGTGCAGTAACAGCAGGGTTTCATATCTTTATAGCGGAGGCGCAATGAATACATTTCTTTTTTCATTAAAGCTGCTAATCCCAATGTGAGGGAAAAAGTAGGAACAGAAAAAGACAAACATTAGTTCATGTTGTAGAAGTTCATGATATAGAATCTGAGGCTGGACTACAGACTTCTTCCACGTTATCTCAGAAATATGTAGCCTTACATCACCAGACCAATTCACAAATGCAAATTAGTCTGGAACCTCTCAGTTCATTTTCAATTTCCAAGGGGTGTTATCAACGGACGCAGACCAAAATGCCTCTGGATGCAATTGGATATACCTAAAACCAGAGCAATGAAACGTGACGTAGCACTGACAGAAAAATGTAAACAGACTACAGCTTGCAGAGATAGCTGTGATGGTGTAGCATCGATATATCTACGAACTCAACGTTACAACTACTAGCAAGCTAGCTTCCGTAACTACCGGTAGGCTACTAGGCTAGGTAGGTAGTGCCAACATCCAATTCATATAGCTTCTAGTTCAACATAATACACAGATGTCTGGCATGACATCATTTAGTATGTACCGTTTGTACATAACATGAACTTCATCCACGACAATCCCCATAAGGTTTTTTTGGACTCCAGGCTACCAAATAAGAGAGATTTCTGCCTCATCGTTGACTCCGAGCTGCAAGGCATTGATTCCCAGTTTGGTTGCTTCCCTGATCTGTTCCTCTATGAGAGTCACAAATGGAGAAACAACAATAACCACTGGGTTTTCACTGGCCCATGTTTTTGGTAACCAGCGGGGCCAGTTGGTAAATTAAACTTTTACCAAATCCTATTGGAAGTATGGCAAACACATCTTTCTTATGAACAAAAGCTTTACATGCAGTTGTTTGTTCTTCTTTTAGAGAAAATATACCGTCCAGTTCGTTCGCAGATTCAATATCGTTCCACATCAGAGGCAGCCATCTTGGTTGTTTACGAAAATGCCTCAACAGCGGTCCTCTGTACAGTCATCATATCAAACCTGCCCCATATTAAATGAACGGTGGTGATTGGCCCGGCCAAGGTCAGGCCGGCTGGAAATCTGTCCGAATGGGAGGGGAACCAGACGCATCTGCAACAGCAAATAAAACTTAAGCTTGCAGATTCGTCTGGTTCCCAGGCTAAGAAATATGTGCAATCCAATAGAATTTAGCTCATGCTCCAAATCTATTCTTCTATATAGCTATTCTAATGTCATTGACAAAAATGTACAAAAACAAAGATATGAGTACATCTATTTCTACTTTTCATATGTTCTAAAAGAAAAATGTTTTTTTCTTTTTCTGGGGCGGCATGGCTCAGGAGGTAGAGCGGATCGTCTAGAAGGTTCCAGAAGGTTCCTGGTTCGATCCCCGGCTCCTCCAGAGAGCGTGTTGAAGTGTCCTTGAGCAAGACACTGAACCCCTAACCACTCCTGATGAGCAGGTTGGCACCTTGCATGGCAGCCTCTGCCATCAGTGTATGAATGTGTGTGTGAATGGGTGAATGTGAGGCAAGTATTGTGAAGCGCTTTGAGTGGTCATCAGACTAGAAAAGCACTATAAATGCAGTCCATTTACCATTTCTTCTACTTTCCAAACATTAGCTAGATCACATACACCTGCTTGTTCTCATATGGGAAAGTTGATGGAAAGAGACAGAGAGTGATTTAGTGGATCAAACACTTGTAATCCTGACCTGAAGTGACTTTCTTCATTTAGTTATAGTAATACTTATTATTTCTTTATTTATTTGATGTTTATTTGATAGGGACAGATACAATGTACATAGAAAATTGCATGGCAATTATCCAATGCAATGCAGCACAGCACTTATAGCTTCTGCTAATTTCCAATGCCCGTCCCTAGAAAGGCCTTTAAAATAACAATCATAAAACATCAGTGCTTTTTCACATGGCTCATCTTGGACTGTCTGTGAAGTTACAGGCAAAGGACAAAATTAATAGTAAAGGCAGTTTGACAAAACATACATAGATTTCTCTAGAATTTGCGATCTTTAAAAAGAATTGCCAATTTCTTATTCATTTTAGATAGATCTGTTCGTTTGGAATAAGCATGCATGTAATTAAGGATTCTCTGAACTGTAGCAGCGTTCTATTGGGGTCAAATATATATCAAATATATCAATGACAACAGGAATGTTCTAGTTCCTACTAGGGTGGAATACTGAATCCTGCTTTTTGACTGATACTTGAGTACTTGAGTTACTCTATTTTAATGCTTTGTGTGGAAATACATTGACAATAAATGATGATGAAGGAAATGTCCTCCTGTCCTTTGTTACTGATGACTTCCTATTAGGATTTTCCACATTCTTCTGTCTGCCATGGCACTGCTGTTCTCTTCATCCTTACTTTACTCTTGGAAATACTTCCTGTCGCTGCTGTCATCATTCCTCCTTTCACAGTTCTATCTATCCATCACCTACAGTCTTATTTACTACTTACTTCCTAGAATTCTTCCCAGTCTGCCTTTCTCCATATCCATCTAGCTGCCCCTCCCACTGTTACACCCTCCTCCCTAAAGCCTCTGTTACATAACACTGGGTAATGATCACTCTCCACTGTAGAGTCCTCCCTTACTAATCACTCAAATCCCAGATATTGCCTCTGATACTTGATTCATTACCAGTACTTGCTTGCATCTATCCTAGTCCCTCTTCCATCATTCATACAAACAAATCCTTTCTCATTATGTCTGTTCCAACACCGGTCCATTGCCATCGGTTCTTCTCCCTCCCCGAAGTGTGCTGTGTGTTAAAATCCCCACGCCAGATAATTGTACCTATCTTGTCCCTCAACTTGTTCTAGCAAGCTTCAGCCATGTTCAAATTCAGATACTACCTACACTACTCATACTAAGTGTGACATTAATTGAGTATGTAGTATGTTTCGATTGCATAGCATGTGGATTTTGTGTATGCGAGAGGTGTCCCCTTGTATACTAGATTTGTTACTAGACATACTCAGATGCCCCACAATGCATTGCTACTGTAAAACTTCCTGGTCGTACATCTGCTGTGGGAAGATAAACAACAATCTATCGATGCCTTCAAGTCATGTCGGTTAAATGTGGAATCAATGGAGGTACTGGCTCAAAAACTTTATAAAATACACCGATTCATGCTCCTGCAAATGCCCAGGCAATAGAAGCAGCCCATGAGCTGGTTCTGTGTTTTATAATACCTGAGGTGACCAGCCATTGGGTTGTGATGAGCCACCTGGAAAACCATTCCCCAACAGCATTTAGGCACCAGCAATTGGGTGTCCTCTTCTCCTGAGTGTCACAACTCACTCTATACAATCTGCCCTTAATCACAGCAAAGTATGGGAGAGAGAGCTGCATTGGGGTGTGCCAAGTGACCATCAATAGTCACCACACGCTCAAAAGCACAGCGAAGGATGTTGTGACAAGGCGTCCGTGAGGTGGATAACCAGGGCCGGGGGGTGTCCAACACATCTCAGATATCCTTGATCTCTATAAACAGATATCTGCATATGAATGCTGAATCTGTAGGCAACGGGACAAGATTTTGGTATAGGAAGCATTCTGGTTTCCGTTTGTAGTCCATTTGTAGTCCAAGTAGTATTGACCAATCACGTTTGAGCGGGCTTTGGTTGCGTGCAGGCAAACAAAAAATGCGGAACACATCGGCTATTTTTTTTTAATTCTAGCTTTTTATTAGCTTTTTAATTTAATTAAAAGTCTTGGCTCAGATATCCGTTATCCGGATATCCGCTGGCTACACGGGAACCCTCAAAATATTGGCTGTTGCCCCCAGAGGCTGAATCGTCGTCAGACCGATTAACCGATGGGTTCCGAGATTGAGATATCCTTGACTATATTGAGCGTGCCCCCGTAGTCTCTTTCACTAAACTGTTACACCCAGGCCAATCTGTGCATAATAACAAGGAGAGGTGGGAGCTAACCGTAGCCTTCCCTATATTCTTTTTCCCCTCACAGCGAATTTCAATGGTTTCCACCAGATATTTGTGGACATCTGCATACACACACCTTATCTTCACCCACTATGCCTCCATCAAAGCCTCGAATCGAACCAGGCTCTGGACGTTGGGACACATGGGTCACTACTGTGACAAAACAAAATACACACAGGCCGGTAACTCAATTCCTCCAACAACAGAGATAGTCTCCCCAGGTCTTTCCAGGCTCTCAGTCTAATTTCTGTGTGTGTGATTCAGGCCCCAGTCTCACTGTAAGAGAGAAAGCAGTCTAGATAATCACTCTGTTAATCAGACTCACCTCTTGCAGCTGCGTCAGCGGCCTGGTCGGCCTGGCTCTCGTACAGCGGACACTTTAACCACACCCCACTGCCACAACTGTCTTTAAGAAATACTTCTGCTACACACACACTACCAGATATCTGACACTGTTGTATTGTTTTTGAATTAAGGTTAAATTCCATGTACTAAACTGTAGCTGTGCTAGAATTTTATACATATTATGTATTGTGATTTAAATACTGCGCTTGGAAGCGTTCACTTTGTGGGCGTTGTCATCGAGCCAAGCCACATATGACCCATTTGGGACCCACATGGAAATGGGAATGTGGCAATAAATAAATAAATAAATACATATATAAGCATAATAAAGCAAAATAAATATTGATGTAAAGGTGCTATCTGGAGAATTGACACATTACTGACCTCTAGCGTTAGTGAGGTAAAATGACACTAACAAACCAAAACAAGAAACGAGATGTTCCTGCTTGTGCAGGCTGAGGGGAGAAGCTGTTTGACGGGCGTCAAGACCAGAAAGTAGGGGGAAACAGAGATAATATTATATCTTAGGATAGCTACAATGTGGTAACTAAACATATACAACATACAATACCACTTCATTTGAAGGGGTGTGCATACGATTGACATGCCACCTGTCATGAACATGAAGGAGTCTTTATGAATGTTTATGACTGTTGTCATTAAGTGTCATTCGGACAATTATGTCATTTTTAATGCAAAGTTGACGTTGTTTGGGATGTCTTTATGCACACCCCTTCAAATAAAGTGTTACCCAACATACATACAACACATATCTTACATTACATTTAAAATTGATAGGTATATTTAAGATTTTTTTAGTTTCTTTCTAAATATATTTATTTTTTTGTGCAATTATTTGTTTAGAATTAAAAAAGCATTTGCTTTTTCATTCATGTATTGATTCCTGCATATAAAAGTCCTGGCTCCACGATGAGGCTTGTGCGTAAAACGTGCGTTATCAGCTGTCCATGTGACCAGGTCGTGAACTAGTATGACTACAACTTCAGCGTCAAAACGGATTGATATCGGGACTCTAAAATTAATGTAAGGGTTTGTTTCCCTAGGCTGACAGCCAGACCCTGTTATATCTTTCACGTCGTCTGATTTAGTCCACCTGTTGTCTTGTACTGTAAGGTAGAGCATCATCGACAATATTATAATGATCAACAATAACCTAAACGTAACGTTGCTTTAGCCTATTGGCTTCCTAACGTGTAGCTACGTTCAAAAACGTCAAGTAAGTGACGAGACTACAGGGAGGTCTGTTGTGAACAGAAGGATCACCAGCACATTCATAAAGCTGCAGCTGGAACAGACAGTAAAGCTGGATGGAATCAAGTCAATTGAATTTTGACAGCGATTTTTCCTCAAATCTTCTCTTCTTCCACGCCTTTCGTTGCCTGGCCTGAGGCGAAAGTTGCTTGCGATAAAAGGTAAGATTTGGACTTTTTCCTGCTTCGGTATAACTTTCGGTATCACTTTTTATTATTATTTATTATTACATTATTTTATGTTTTGGACCATCTTTATAGCTACAGTCTGTCAGTTGGACACTACTTTACAAGTCGATGTTGTTTAATACATCAAGTCTTAATAAACTGTAGCAAATAAACCTTGTTAATATGATGCCACTGTATAGTTTTTGTAGCTGTGTGGGTATAGTGAGTGGAATAGAGCTGTGAGCCATTCAGCAAATCCAGCATTTTGTTAGTGTGTTAGTCATGATCTACATGGAATTTAACATGATGGTTCTCAAAGTGGTGTCTCAGTGGTGACTTACATGTTCACTAGTTGAGAGATCACACCATCAACAAGTTGTAAACGGGGAATATAGCATACAGAATAATACATTTTTTTAGTATAACATTCTCAATATGGAATGTCAGACTGTATGGTCAACCTAAAAAAGATTTTTGAGACAATTTGATAAGAAGCGGGTAGGGCCATGGTAAGTAGGCAAGCAATGCAATGTCTTAGGTCAGCAATACAGTCTGACATTCCATATTGAGAATGTTATACTAAAAAATGTTATTATTCTGTATGTTGGTACTCAGTGACATGGTCTTTCATACCTGTCAGATTCTTGCTGGTTTTTGATGATCAGAAGGTAAGGTCATAAGTGTATCACTTTTTTCATTTCTGTTATTTAATTACAGTCCATCTTGTCATGTAGTGTTGCCGTAAACTTTTATATAGTCATTTTTCACATTTTTCACATCATTTTTTTACATTTTTAAATAAATTCCATAGAATAATGCAAACAGGACAGTCGCTGTTTATTTTGTTTTTCTCTTTTACTAGGGACGTTTACAATATTCATTACTGAATCATTTAAGGTGGAACGGAAAATTCGAATAAGTAGCTGGTGAAGTAGCCAACTTCAGCCTCGTTAATCTCCACCTGGTCCCACGGTGTTTAATGATTCACCGGCTGAGATCAAAGCATGTTGTTGTGTGTGATATTTAACATACAGAATACAGTAACGGTTTTCATCCAATGTGATGATGCACAAGTTATGATGTGAGTTTAGGTGCTGTGTGTATGAATTTATCAAGAAATGAATGTCAAAACAACTAATTACGTTTACCTCGTTATAACTCAATGTAATGAGTTTATTACTGTACACTTTCCCCTCCAAGTTGATCAAATTCTAGTCAAGTCCATCCGTTCGTTGTGTCTGCTTGCCCCGTGCCACCGATGATAATACAATAATGTTCTGTGACATTTTCATTTAGTTAATGATTGGTGTGCCTTAGAACTTTGTTGTGTCACTGGGGTGCTGCAGGACCATACGTTTCATTGCTCTTGTGCTGTTGACAGAGACATTCCCCAGGTCGACCCCTCCCCTGTAGGGAGGCGCTGAGCGCACCAGTCAGAGACATTCCCCAGATCTCCTCTCTTCCTCCTCCTCTCTTTTTTTTTTTACCACTTCCTCACGTGTGTACTAGAGGGAGATGGTGACTGTACAACTCGGGAACATTCTTAGTAGATTTAATAAAGGAGATGTACCATAGTGATTAAACTCCACTTCAGTGCCTCTTTCTGTATGACCCCGCTTTCTCTCCCATCTTCAGGCATTCTTGTTGCCCTGACAACAGATTAAATCGTTGTGGGTTTTTCTAAAGATGTGTGGACTCACATTGCACGCATGCATGCACGCACGTACACAGACACACACACACACACACACACACACACACGCACAGTGTCCCATTTAACAATGTGACAGTTAGAAACTGGCCCCTGGAAGTCTGTGTTTGAGTTTCAGTAACATCTTTTATGACTTTTTTATGTCTGTGTGACACTACCTGGGGTGGGAATGGAGGCATGGAGACAGTGTGCATCACTCTTCCAGCAAAATCTCCAAAGAAATGTTTGTTGCATGTTCTTTTAAACATTGCAAGTGTGTACTCTCTCAAAATAGAGCCCAGGCTAATTCATCTGCAGTAGTTTAAAGGTGCTATCTGTAATATGTTGAAATCAAATAAAAAGCCAAATTACGTTGCATCATAAGATATACTCGCTGGTGATCGTCTGAAAGCGTCCCCTCTCTCTCCGTTTAGCGTGGGCTTAATGCCGCTGTTTCCTTCTACTTTCTGGTCTTCTCACTAATGCTCGAGATTTTAATGTTGAGAAGCAGCAGTACCAGTCTGTTAAAGGATAGGTTTGCTACTTTTGAAGTTAGGCTCTATTTATCAGTAGTCTGGACATAATTAGACATAATTTCACTTCGTTTGAGTCCTCAAAAACCACAATATACATACAGTATTGTCATGATGGTCTTTGTTCAGAATTCATTTTGAATAAGAGCAATGCTCTCTTTGAATTGGAACTATTTTTCTAGTTAGCAGGAGAGTAAATAAACAAGCTAGCTTCCACAATGACGCCCCTAGAGTCTAGATGCACAGCGCTGATGTGTACTTTGCCCAAGCCCTACAAAACTCAATCTAACTTTTGCTACAATGTTGGGTTTGTGACCTTTTTCAGTACAACTTATGAAGGCACTTATGACCATACTACAAGCTTTCTGTGTTTAAACAGTTGATAGCATTTTGTTCTGGCCCAGCCTCAAAGCATCATAAGACACTGAGGTGCTTTGCCTTCCATTGCGTCACTTTTTTTGCGCCAGGGGAATGAAACAGCAGTGTGTATTTAATTCGGAGGTTTGGACTGGATTTCAGTATGGCATGAAAACTGCATTTCATTTAAGAAAAGCAATGTACGTAAAACATAAAAAACAATGTAATCACGTTTGTATTTCAATGTGTGTGATAACACAAAGCAATGCAATACAGTCTGTTTAGCTTTTACTGTGTGTATATGTTGTAAAACAATTATATGTATGTATTGCATTTCAACATGTTTGATTGTGTGGATTACTTTAAAAACTGGCACGTTTACTGTTCCATAGTACTCACTTCACAACATTCGGCTTGCATGTTTGATTTATCACATAATATTGTACATTTAATGCAATTAACACCGTGGGGACATCTACAAATGACTCTTTTACTTTAGTCTTTGTTTATGCTCAGCACCTGTTTTGAAGTGGGACGTGTTAGATTGTTTTCGCCGTTGCCAGGTTTATTTGCTGGCAAACATTCCATTAGTTCCTTTGGATTAGATTAGGGTTAAATGCTGGGAACCTACAAACCAAAACCATTCCCTTTTCCTGGGATAGAATTGCAAGAGACCAGTTAATGAGGCTATAATATATTTTAATGAACATCTTGATATAAAATGCGAATTGCAATTCACTAATCTGTCTTCTATACGGTCAGCTTGCCCTGCTTTCTCCAAACTGAGAGTGTGAAATGTGTTTAAGAGGACAACTACTATTTAATGAGACAACATTGCAAATTCTTTAAAGTGTTACTTATGAAGAATCTACACATGGGACTTTAAATACGTTTATACAGTAATAAGAATGGGGCAACGTTTTAGATGCTGATAGCTCAACTATCCCGTCTTTATACACCTGTAGTCAGGGGTGCAACTACCCATTTCTTCAGATGTATGCGAGACCAAATAAATTATTTTGAACTGCAATATTTATCGATTGGAGACACAATGAAATCATCCTCCATTGAGCCTTGAGCAAGTATAACTCAATAATTTCTATTTTCACGCGCCTAACCGTTGCCCTGGCCCATCTGTCAAGGATTTCATCCTACAAAGTTGAGCATGTGGTCTTGTGATATAATCATCAATTGTGCCAAGTGGTGATTGTCTATTGGGAAGCGAAGGTAATTTTTGATCAACTTTAGCTTGCTGAAAGAACTTTCAGCAAAGGCCCCTGTCAGGAATATCCTCAGGACTACTGTCACATTTGGAAAAACCAAGTCAAGATTTTTCTTTAGAATAAAGTTTACTTTATCTTTATGTTACAGGTGAACAGATTCGTGGGAGGAGTTTATTGTCGGGCCAGAAATGTAAACATGGTTTAGAAAAGAGAGAATATAAACACAGTGGCCAATCTGAAGTGGCCAATTTTCTTTGTTATGAAGACCTAAAATGTTGCTAAAAATCTGCAGCTGCTTTAACATAAAATAACAATAATTTCGCACATAGCATCTTTAACAAGGTTGGCCTATACTTCACTCGTGTGGCAGACCTTTGTTAAAATAAACACCACCAAGGTGTGAGGGCTGCCAAATCTGCAAACTGATAAATCTGATAAAATGTGCAGGCAGTTTAACAAGTGGATTAAACCAACATGCAACACTCTATTTTCTAATGTATAATAGCCTTTACAATCGCAAATTAATTCTGATGGTTCTACAGAATTTATACTGGAAAAAAGTGATTTATTCTCAGGATGTAAAATTAATCCACAGGAAAATAATCAACCCTAGGTTAGATCTATTGCATCAGTGCAATGTGCAAAACAAGTCAACCAGATTTCCCCGGCCAACAAGGTGGTTTAAAGGCTTTCCAAGTCCATACAGGAAGTAGGATAGTGCTGGTTCAACTTACTGGGCTTCATTGTTTTAAACACACACACACACACACACACAAAATGACTCCAACCTTGCCCAAACACACACTACAGTTATCAGGGTCACTCCGTGGATCAGCTTTGGAATGTTTGTTCTATTCACACATACACAGAGACAGAGCAAGGGGATTGTTTTTAGTAGGTGGTAGCC
This sequence comes from Polymixia japonica, assembly GCA_900302305.1. NCBI lineage: Eukaryota > Metazoa > Chordata > Actinopteri > Polymixiiformes > Polymixiidae > Polymixia > Polymixia japonica. The sequence continues at coordinate 16,221 of OMKK01022229.1, forward strand.
ATTATCAGTGGTTGGTGCTGAATTGAAGGCAGTACAGGTAGTATGGTCCAATGAGTGCCATCCATACTATAACATGTCTCTTGGAATTGTAAGGTACTTTGAATTGAAGTTTCCACCAAATAGCAAATATTACTCTGGTCTATGGACGGGGGTTCAATGTACAATAAGTACATTTTATTTCAAATTTTGAACGTTTTCATTTGAATTGCACATTCAATGAATTCAGTGCATTCACTGATACTCTTATTCAGAGCGACTTGAGTGAAGAACATGCCCCTGGAGCAGGTAGGGGTTCAGTATCTTGCTCTAGGATACTTCGACAGGTGTGACCACACGGGGAATCGAACCCAGGACCTTCTGGTTGGGGGACGACCTTCCTACCCCTAGACCGCCCTGTTCACCCCCTCCACAGGGGCGTGCGTGTGTGTGTGTGTGTGTGTGTGTGTGTGTGTGTGTGTGCATGCA
>OMKK01022244.1:0-12411 GCA_900302305.1 Polymixia japonica
AAACTAATTTATTTTGAATGCGATTCCAATTTTTTTTTAATCTTCCATCCTTTTATTATGACTTTTAATGCTTGGCACTTTGTAAACTCCAATTTTAGATAACTGCTAGATAAATCAAGGTTATTATAATTATTATTATTACTATTCACTTGACACAGGAACAAGGTTATAGCCAAAAAAACAGACCAAAACCACATCCAAAACAGTCATAAGGCCCCGAAACTACTCTGCAGCATATCAAACGCCAAGGCGAAGAGTCTGTAAAGCTCTTTCACCTGTTTCTGCAGCTGCTCCACAAAGCTGATGGGGTCAGTGAGGGCTTCTCTCTGTTGGCGGGCCAGGGTCTCCAGGTCCAGGATGGCCTGGGTGCGCTGAGCCTCCAGCACCCCAATGGTCTGAAGCAGCCTCTGATAACTGACACAGAGCAGAGCCAAGTTAGACAGGACTGTGGGGAAGGACCGCTTGCATTATTTAGAGTGACACTTGCCATGTGGCTAGGCATCAGACTTTTAGAGGCCTCACCATGCATTATTCAACCATGGAGCCGAGAAGCTGAACTTATAGGAGGTGTTAGTGAGGTCGATGTAAAATTGCCACTGGCCTTAAGACGAATTCTAGTCAATTTCAGCGGCGGCTGGTAAATTTGTGAACGCATAGTCAATACCTAATTCATTTGGAGGTCCTTTTCTATTGAGTGAAAAATAGCTGATAAATTGTGATAATAAATAATGATTTCTTTCTGAATGATTTTTATTTTTTGACATTTGTCCTGTCCTGGTAAGAAAAAAAACATGTGAACCATGGGCCTGGTCTAGAAATGTGCACATTTCATAGCGAATACCAAAACCCTTGCGTGACAAACACTTTGGTACTGCAGTGCTTAAGGAGACTTCAGCGCTGAAGAAGTCTGACCTTTTCGCTTGCGCCTTCGGAGGCGAGAGAGGAACTGCAAACTCTGAATGACAAAGTGTGGCATCGACTCAGAAGCATTACAGTGTGAGCCGCTGTGGAGGAATCAACCGGAATGCCCCGGCCTGCTACATGGTTAAAATCTAATGCAGGTGCTCAGTGAGGCGGAGTGGATCAATCTCCCTTTAAAGGACATGAATGAAAATCAATGTACAGGACACAATTCATTCACAACCGACAGCTGTTCTAGAATCCTACACAATGAAGCCCAGCGTTCAGGCAAGTCTGGAGAGTTTAACCTCACAGCCGGTGTAAAGACACCGTGTCAGAATGCTAATGAAAGGAGATGAGTGCCTGTTGTCCTTGTACCCTGTGTCAGTACGTGCTGTCTCTACGGAAGTACACCCACGCCACCAAAACCTACTCTCAATTGTGGGGTGATTCTAATTCAAATATCAAATGTCTTCCAGGACAAACGATGAATAGATGATGTGAAGATGATCCCTCCTCAGGGTTTGCGGAGGACCTCTGGCAGCCCCCCAGGTGTCCGGGGATATGCCTGGTGTTCCAATGCCACCTACTGGGCCCAAGGTCCACTGACAAACACTTGAGCCAACGTCTTATCATAACTGAGCGGTGCCTGCTTTCTAAAAGCTCTAAGTGATGTAAGTGACGTCCCGGCCAGAGGGAACTGTGTAGACGTACATAAAGCTGTAGGACACAAACATAAACCCTATCTATCCATTTTATCTACACTCATCAATCGAGTCAGAGTTGATTCACTATGTTCAGCAAATAAAAATGCCTGGTCATACTTTAATAAAAATAATTCCTCACTGCATTGAGCCTTCTAAAATCCTTTTAGTCAGCACAACCAAACCTTGGCATGGTCAAAAATCCTTGATTAAATTACCAGGCAATACGATAATAGTTCTGTACTCCGTGAAATCCTATTCTAAAGCCAATCTGAACACAGTGGCACACTGGCATCAAATGGATGACAAAGAGTTGTCGTCTGAGGACGTCTGCATGATACACAAGGCCCCTCCCCCCTCCTGCGGGGAAGCTACACAGATCAGCTGACCTTCCGTGGTGGAGCTGGCAGAGCCTGATTGAGCGCAGCATGGGACAACCTGTCCACTAGCATAAGCATACACACTCAATCCTGTGTGGCAAGTCACAACAAAACTGGGACCATGAGCAGCCTCCGAGAAATCCATTTTCACCCAGAAAATTTCCTTTACGCCTTTTTCGATTTGAAGGAGTAGGGGAAGAGAGACAATAAGCACAGCAATTGAAGCATTCGGTCTCCTGAGGGTTTCTGGAAATCCTAAATTTAGCAGCTTATTCGCACAAATGTAGCACCAGATTGGAGGTGGAAATGAAATGCTACAAATAATACTACAAATAAAACCTCATTATCGACTGAGGTAAAGGCTACATTTATGTGGCAACAAATATTCTCCTAATAATTGGGACTGAGTTGCTGAACTGAATGGGATATTTCATCTTAGTAGAGCAGTCTTACCTCCATCTAAGTGCATCTAGCAGTAAACTAGTGACTACTGCTGTCCCTGCTGTCCCCATCTGTCTGTACACCGGCGGCCCTCCCAGTTGACAGGCTCCTCATTCATTTCAGGGCACGTCTACACATACTTATATCATAATTACACCTGCATATATCAGCAAACTACAGCAAATTGAAATTCTATGAAACAGAATGGTGCGGTACATATTTTTTAGGCACTAATGTGCAGAGCTTCAAGTTATCGATAAAGGAACTATTTATCTTATGTAGTATGTGTAATTGCAATTGAAGTGTAGCTTAAAAATATTTCAGTCTGTCTGCTGCTGTGATTTACTTTAGTTCTGTCTGCAGTTGACAGCTGGAGTCAAACTGCACTTCAAGTGCACTTATACGTACTGCATAACAGAAATATTTCCTTTACCGATAATCGGCACATTAGCTCCTAAAAACACATACCTTAAATGCAGAAAAGATATTTCATACAATTTTTGAATTTTAATTTGCCATAGCTTGTTTATACAAGACGTATATGTAGACAATCCCCTGAAATGAATGAAAGTGAATGAGGAGTCCGTCAACAGGGACAGCAGTGGTCGCTAGCTTACTGCTAGATTACATGTTCTAATAAAATGAAATATCCCTTTAAATGGCATCTCCTATTAATAAAAACCCAGATAAGGTCATATCCCAAGTCAGTGTTTCCTGTAGAATGTTAGGAGATGTGGGGGGATGGGGATATATTTGATTCCCAGACTGAGGTTTGCTCCTGGGCCCATTCCAAAATAATTTCCATAGATGTTGCTGTTTAAGAGTGGCTCTTATTTTGGTATTTCTATAACATATGGACTGTGCTGTTAATGCAAGTGTAATTGTTATATTTTGGAGGGATGGACTAAGCAGTAAAGCTGAATGATGATCATATTTAGCAACCACAGCTAAATATAAAGGAAACACTGCCTTACAATGAGAAGCCCTAACGCGAAAGCTCAGGATATGCCCACTTTATCCAGCATGTAAACATCTAATGCCATTTTTAGCTGTTTTTCCTCAACCACAGTAAACTTAGTTTCCATGATAAAGCCCAGATCACCAGGATATGAACCATTACCCAGAATAGTGTATGCCTGACAACATAGTTAACAGTGTGTAGACATTAATAAAATTAACAAATTCTCCTCTATATATATCAAACATTAACAGACTAAACTGAAGAATTCCTGATCCTTGAGAACACGCAGTTTAACAACATGCTGAGTAAATACAAATCCAACCTTGTCGTCTCAACCACTGCACCTCTAAGGTATTCAAAGCCAGAGACCGTAAGTAACGCAGCCATCACAGGATAAATCGGTCAGCGTGTGTGTTCAAAGACACACAGCAACATCAACAGAAAGACAACAGAAACCCAGGGGAGCTCCCCACATACTCTTTGTTGTGTTTGAGAGCCAGGTGGTCCGACTCAAAGTAATACACGTCTGGTTCCTCCTCTTCCTCCTCCTCATCCTCCACAGTCTGGCTGCGTGCTAGCTCCTTGCTGCTCCCGGCCTCTCGGCACTTCACAGGCCCAATGTCCTCACCACCTGCCCCATCTCCGGGGGCCACAGAGGCCAGCTCCTCACTGGAGGAGCCCACACAGTCTGAGGGAGCAGGCTCCTCCAGCTCAGGGCAGGCCTCCTCCAGCCCCACCACCACCTCCCCTTCTTCCCTAAGGGGACCGTTGTCTCTAGGAGGGGAAGTGGGCTTGGGGGAGGAGGCCCTGCCGCCAGAGGCAGCCCTCCTGGGTGAAGTCCGCAGGGTGTATCTGTGTTCGTGGGGCTCTGTGAAAGAGGGGGGAGTGCCGGATACGGAGGGGGTGCATCCTGGCTCTGTGGGGGAGGGGGTTGGTGCTAGCGGGGGTGTGGTTTCTCCTGAGTTGTTGTTCATTGGGCTATTGTTCATGTCATTAGTGATGGTGGTGGAGGAAGAGGAGGAGGAGGAGGAGGAGGAGGTGGAAGAAGCAGCAGCTTCCTGCACCGACGTAAGCAGCTGACCATTGGCACTGCTCTCCCCCTCTGCCACCTGCTCCTCTTGGGCCAGACACACGGACTCACCCACAACATCCACTTCCACCTCCTCCACCTCCTGTTCCTTGGCCACTATCAACTCAGGGACAGGATCCTCTGGTAAAGCCTCTAATGTTGTTGCAGGCGAGGCCAGCGATTCCCTGGAGCCACTGACCTCTGTCTGCCCGGGGATAGAGTTTCTACAAGGCACAATGGGGTCAGGGGATGAGGGAGCCCCTGCCTGGCTACCGTTGAGCAGCGAAGGGCTATTGGTGGCAGAAGAGGGAATTGCACCCGTTTCTCCAGTGGGCGTGCTAGATTGTTTATCCTCTGTTTTAGTCTCTCCGAGTCCGTTAGAGGCCTTGTGAGCGTTTGAGGGCTCGGCTGCCCCGTCACACTCCAAACGACCGTCCTCTGCGTCGCCCTCCTCCGCCTCGCCTTCCTCTTTACTGAGGACAGGCGAGGTGAGGGCAACGTTAGACGAGTTTTGGCCGGGCAAATCCTCATTGCTGTTGTTGTCCTTGCTGGGCTCTGGGACAGAGACAGGGCTCTCGGGTTTCAGAGGCTGCGTGTCCTCCTCGGGTCCCTGAGACTCTCCAGAGCGGGAGCACCGCTTGGCCCTTTTGAGTTGAGGTGAGGCATCCGGCGCCCCCTTCCCCCTCTCACAGTTCTCCGACTTCTCTGGACCACTGTCCTTTTCCGAGCAGGACACGCCCCGCTTCCTGGAGCCAGTCCACTGCTCCCCCTCGACCGGAGAGGCCTTAGAGTCAGCTACCTTCCCCTGCGATGGGGCCTGCTGGCCGTCCTGTTTCGTGTCCTGCTTCTTCTTGGGCGAGCGGGCCCTAGGCAGAGGAGACACCGAGGTCTCCTCCGGCTGGGCGATGCTGCGGTTCCTGAGGGTTCGACCACAAAAGTTCTCATCCAATCCATTGAGTCCCACTGATGACCTTGTGACACGCGAGGATCGGGACGCGGCCATACTACGGCGGGGGCCTACAGTCTCCTCATCCTGGTGCTCTCTCCTCTGCGGCAGAATGTGGGCACCTGCAAAACGTGACAGACACACACAGACTTCATTAGGCTTTACAATGACTTCATAGGGTGGTGCTGTAGGGGTTTGATTCCTAATGGGAACCCCCACATTATAAAAACGTATGTAGTCATGACGCTGTGAAGCGCTTTAGATAAAAGCGTTGCCCAAATGACATATGTTAAACACCGCTTGGGTCATTTCTCAGCTCATGCCTGAAGTGTATTGATTGCACATATCGTTGTAGCTAAGCAACACCTTCTGTCAAGGGGTAAAATAAGAGGTCTCAGAGGCTAACATTACGAAAATGCATTAAGGTGTGAGATACTCCTCTGGCATATGACAGAACTGGATACAATAGGGTAAATTCTTATCTAGCCTAAATGCTGGTTCAGAGAATCTCTGGGTATTTCAAATGTCAGTAGAGCTTTGAGGCTTAGTAATTCAAGAACAAATGTGAGTATAATGTACATTTTACAGACAAAAAGCCCTGTCCATTGATAATGAAACAAGAAAGGGGAGGTGATCATGATATCACCATTTCAAATAAATATATCCAGGACCTAATCTTTGTCTTTTCTGTGATTGTCATAAATGCACACTACCTGCCACACATGGACAGATATGTAATGTATATGTAGGTCAAATAAACTGTGTCATCACATGATTTAAGCATGTATGTTAATAGGCATGCTGTTTTTTGCTGCTGAAAAATCATTCTTTCATAAATAAAAAGGAAGATTTAGCTTACTGGTTCACTGATTGCTGACAGAAACAATATTGGCATATCACATCCATCTGCATATATACAGTGAAGATAATGTTGCACAGTTGGGTTTGTCATCGCACACTGGGCTGCTTATCTCTGTAGAACAGGTGCACTGATGGACCAACAGACTACTCTTCTTCTGCGACTTATCAGAACACAGCAAAACTGAAATTCTCATCAAACCAGAATTGTACAGTGGCCTGTGTGAGCCATCACGTAGCTTTGAACATAATAATCTACTTCCTTGTGCTTTCTAAATCACAAAAAAAAAAACTCTCCAAACTGGTTCTGAGCATTACCAAGGTATCCCGTACTGCATTCTTATGTATCAGAACAACATGGCTTTACATCTTGTTTTTGAACCACCATATAGGCTTAGATTACTTTACAAACCACATTGGTAGGTAGCCAACTGCCATTTGGCAGGTCTTATTCTATCATGCAGATAAAACAGTGAAAGTGGAAAGTAAATTTAGAGATCTTAAAAAAGGTATTTTCCTGTCATACTTAGGACATAACAATTATCAACGACACGGAAAAAAAAGACTCCCCAAGCATGTTCTGGGTGTAGTTCATAGATAACAATAGGTCATGACTTCACCTCATAAATATGACAGGAGGGGGGCAATAAAATCGAGCGGGTATCAAAGTGACATTCAGGGGGAGACTGATCTCATCGCTGTCCTTCCGCGGATGATGAGACCCGGTAGTCTATTCTAGAGGACAGAAACTAATCAATTAGCATAGTGCTTTTACATTCATTCCCTCCGTCAGACTCTGTGGAACTACATCTGTCACAACTCATTTCAAAGGTTTCAGTTGCCGTTTCCTGGAGCACACCCTCCCTTTTCCTACGCTGCGCTACCACAGCCACATCAAAGCCAGAGGCTACCCTGGCTATGAATACATTTTGATAATATTCATACTGGGAGCTAGGATAATAGTCACCTGGAACAAGAACTACCACATACACATATTACTCACACTCCACTAAAGACTCCAGCTGAGAAAGCTAATGTGATTTGACCATGCATAAAATAAGGGGGAGAAAGAAAAACAGAAGTGAGGAGGGGGGCAGGGGGCAGGTTATTCAGACGGAGCACTCATCCTTAGACTGAACATGACAAAACTAATTAGGCCTACTCATCTGAGGTGCTCTCAAAAACTAGGAACTTAATCACGACTTTAATATTCAAAAATGATGAGTGTTACAGTTAAGTCAGAGAAACCTACTGTATGAGAACAAGAGCAAAGGAGGAGTTGCTGGGATTTGGTTTTTTTTTTGCAGCAGTCCATAGTTTGTTCAAATATATGCTCATTCACTTCCTCCTCACAATAATTAGCATACAGGTGGCATAGCTGGTGGTGCCTTATAACTTTCAAATGGCAGCCTGTATGACTAGCTGCTAGGGGTATGCCAATTATTTTTCCAAATCAGGCTATAGGAGCACAAGCTCCTTCTCACAGCGACAGGGCAAATAAATAGCCAACTCATTAAAAGTGACTTGGGTCGCCATGGCTAAACCCCATTAGTCTGTGGATAAGTGACAAACCATACATAATAGCAGGATAATAAAGCCTTCCCGCTGTATCTTGCATAACGGTCACTTCTTTCGGTCACCTTTTGTCGCAGTTTGTGGTTGGCATATTGTTTGAATATGCGTTATTTGACAGGTATGAAATATAACTGAACAGAAAACCTCAAAGTACAGGAACCCCACAGCTTAGATACAATATAACCCATCAATCAACTCAGCTGATTGGACAAGCCGTTACAAAGGTGTAACTGCGCTTCTCAATCAAGCGACTTCCTGTTCTGAAAAGCGCGTGTTTAGTTGTGAACTAATGTTGACACGTGCTGGTTACATTACACCTCAGCCCGTCTCACGAGACGTCCGACAAACTCACCAATAATGCCGTTAAACGTAAACGAAAACACCGTCTCACCACAGAACCCCGGGGACCGTTGAATCCACGTAAAAACAAACGCAATCCCAACAATCAACAAAATATTTACGCTGCTGTAGCGGACTGTGAAGGCAAAGCGGCAAACTAAGCTTAGCTACCGTTCCTAAGTGTGCCAAACATTAGGTTGAGTTGAACTATTACGTACCGCGGGGTTTTAACCCCCGCGTTTGACCGTGTATCTCTACCGCTGACCTGTAGTTAAACACTTCCGTGGGGCCTACTGGCAACACGACATCCACGAATTGGCATTGGGCACGCGTACCGATGAGAACCGCGTTCAAATCCCGGCCGCCGCGAGCCCGACGCCGACAAAGTTGGGAGGGCGCGAGCGGGAGTAACGGTAACACTAACGAGCGTTACGGCCGCACGCGCACCTTCCGCCGAGTTAAACGTTACTCCGCTGCGGGGGGGCGAGGGGGGGGAACCGAACCGCCGAAGTTATAAACCGTGAAACTCCCCAACTGTACGTTTGAGGGGGGAAACCGCTCCTTGTGTGCACGGAGCTAACCGTTAGCGCGGATAGACCCCAACTTCCAGGCGATCATCACTCGACCTAGCTCGCTGGTTAGCGGGCTAACGGCAAAACAAAACTAGCTAACTTAGCTGAATAGTTACTGTGGTGTAAACCGTCTGGCCGCCCACCCCACACACACCGTCGCACTCTGGAATTTGAAATAACTTGCATGGTATGTTTTCGGAGATGTTTAGCGTCAGGGTAATCCACCGTATGAGCTGGCTAGTTCTCCCTCTCCCCTCCTGAACGGCTAGTTAGCCAAGTTTGTTAGCTTAGCTATTTTGCTTGTTCGCTGCATCGCGTGAAAAGGAATCGTGGCAATTTGCGATGCACCACTTCTGCTCCATGTTAGTTGGTATAACTAGAGCCAGATAGACAACTAATACAAATGTTAAGTCTAACAATAATGGCTGTGTGGGTTGCGAGTGGATAGCAGCTAATGGTACGATTCACCGACGTTTATATTTGAAGTGTGCAGCAACTCTAGTTAGCAGCCAGGCAGCACAACGGCGGACGGTAGCTAGTGAGCTGCTACAGCTAGCCGCAGGAGGCTAACGTTAGCTAGCCAGCTAGCTGATTGTTTCGCGCACAACTTTGCCGATGCATTTGCGTACTGCGAATATGCCAGCTGTGGACATATTTACATCGCAAATACATTCAAGTTTTGTCAATGCATATATATCATACAACGCACGAGAGGTTCACTATTTAAATAGCTTTTGAAGCTCAAGAATTAGACATACCTCACTTCCGTAAATTTGCTGCACATTCGGCAGCAGCCATGTTTTCAATCCAGTCAACTAGTCGGGGTGTGTGAGCCGATTCAGCCGCGCTCATCAGAATGCAACACTGTACTGTAAATTTTTGCTCCTGCCAAGAGTGCAATATTTCAAACTGGTCGGGGTCATCCCATTTAGGTGATGGTTATAGTTCAATGTCACTTTTTTTAGAATGGATAGCACACATTAAAATAGGAGTTTCATGCCTAATCTGCCCCCTTGTTTATCATTTTACACCCATTCATGACATAAACAAATAGCAACTGGGAGGCAAAAAACAAACTATGACCACAATGTTCAACATATTTTAATAGTGTCAGCCAGCAAAATCAAGACAGATTTCTAGTCAGGAGACATCCATATGCAATATGGAATAACAGTATAGCATTCTTTGTTTACCCCCCATCAGTCAACACATTAAGCAACGCCATGCCCATAGACAAAAAATAATGCCTTTAATTAGATTGCTGCTGATGATGATGCTGATTACATATCTCATTATGTATTCTGTACATTTACAATTTAGTGAAGATAGTTGCAGATTTTGTGATTGTGTACACAATTTATGAGCAGCTTTGCATTTACATGCAGCTAAGTATGATGTTCAGCTGGGTTTTAGTTTGCTTGTGTGAACAAGTGTCATCAAAACATGCATTCTGAACAGACTGCCTGCCACACATTTCCTACAAAAAAGTTCTATTAACATCATAGTAAATCACACCCTTAAGGGATAAATAACCAAGTGCTAAGACTGTTGACCCACGTACTATCAGTACTGGTACATTCAAATACAAACCAGACATTTGTGTGAGCATGCCACTTAGCCAGTCTACAGAACAGTGCAAAACACAAAATTCATTCCTGAGACTACTTAGTAACTAGTCCCTTAATAATCTTATGATTATTTGTTGCTTAAGGAAAAGTGTCAGCGTTTGCTGTTCTCACCATTCATTTGGACAGTATTCTTATACAACAGAAAAATCATGTCAATATCTACAGCAAGATGCATCGTGATCCATCACTATTAGCAATACACAAGACAGAAGGACATTTTCGTTCATTTGGTCTGAGAAAAAGAAACGTGGCATTCCATGGAATCTTTAGCTGCACATTAATTTAAACGCTTGGTTCCAAGAACGTCCCGACACATGAATACTACAGTGCTAATAGAAATTTAACAGATCTTTATACAGATATGTACAACATGACAAACCTTTTCCAGACATGTTTATTCCCTCTGTCGGTTGTCAAAGGCTGCCCTGTAGTGGTAAAGATGAGGTCCTTTGCTCGAATGCTTTTGAAATAAAAGTCAAGTGCAAAATAAAAGGCTTTTCATTTCTTAAGTGTTTTTGTTGTATTCTATTAGACCGACGGTTAAACTGAGCGGGTCTCCACTTCTATCTTTTCCTCTGACTGTGATGTTTCCACTTCCTGGTGACTGATGTTAGGCCGAACCGTCACCACTGGACCTCCGCCGTGGATGGAGTGGAGGAAGTTCCATGTCTCCTCAGAGATCTGCCCAGAGTCAGCTCCTGCAGGGCACAAGCACATAGTTAAATATCATTACTATTTACATTTCTGCTCATTCTGTCAAATCAGGACTTGATTGCTTAACCCTTCCCCTCCCCAAATACGAATACAGATTAAAAACTTTACTGCTTTCCTGCCACAATTTCCTGCTATTTGTGTTGGTCCGATCACAATCCCAGAACAATTTTAAAGTTCCTTCCTTGGTTTCAGCTAAGGAAGGCAAACTCTCAATCCCATTAAACAATTAGGGGTTACAGACAAGCCCCGATAAAGTATTTTTCTGTTTATTCTGGATAGACACTGATGGATACCAGTTTGTACGTCACCTATTGTAGTCATGTTGCTCTGTCCAAACACAGACATTCAAGTACAACCTACATTCCAAGAACAGGCACAAGCACACACTAGGGAGACTGGGTAAATACAACTTCACATCCAGGAGACAGCCCGAGAGGCCCCCAAACATTAACTTCAAACCAAAAGACATTATTGCGCTATAACACAAATGCAATACCTAGAGAAGTAGTCTAGAGACAGAAATGATCAAAAGTCCTTGTACCTTGTTTGAGCGTTAAATGGCCGTTCTTGTTTATGGCAATCTTGGAGTTATCGATTGGCCCAGGTGGATCTTCAAAAAGATAAAAGAAAAGATTTTGTCATTACCTGCCGTGTTTATCAGCACTTCTAATCTATCCAGTTATATACTCAACGATAATTGTATCTGAGCTCAATTATCCCTAATGTCAAGTGTCACATTATAAAAGCAATTTCTGCTCCAGAGTCTCTACTGTTAAAAAGAAAAAAAGAAAATAAATACATATATATATATAAATAAAATGAGCATAAATTGTAGAAGAAAAAATCTAGATCTAAGCTCTCATAGATATGACAATACAAAGCAAGGGAAGCAAAGAAAATGAGAAAGTGAAAGAAAATAGCAAGCATATTTGACACGGCACTGAGGCACGCTCTTTGAAGATGAATCAGGAGAGGGAATGGGACATTTTAAAGCTCTTTCATCTCAGATCTCAGTATTTGAAAAATACTCAGAAAGATACTACTGCTATTTAATGGGGAGCATCAAAACAACTGATAATATCTAATTAGAGTTAAAACAACTTCCCCGTGATAAATGATGAATGTCTAGTACTCATTAGATGAAGGCACTTCTGTCAAGTGGAATATTTAGCCTTTTTAACAGCCAACTAGGAAAAATAAGGGGCGGAGACATAAGACCTCTGTCCACTCACCATTGTCCTTTCCTTTGACAAAGCCCTCCCACTCCCGAAACCACTGCATGCTGATGCAGTATATGACCACTGGAGACTCCTCCTCCTGGAAC
>OMKK01022252.1:1950-12728 GCA_900302305.1 Polymixia japonica
TGTGTGTGTGTGTGTGTTTGGGTAAGCCTGCATGCGTAGGAACCCTGCGGTGAGCTCCACCAGGTGAAATCTCCTCTGTCTGTCTAATAGATCAGAGGCTTGGAATTAGCTTGCCACTGACTCTCCCTTGGACCCTGTCTCTGTGTGCAAACTCCCCGCCATCCAGCCGCCTCCACCCCCAACCCGGCTGCAAAGTCTGCCCCGCTCCACGTCCCCTCTGCACCAGCCTCCTCGCATAAACACCAGCCACAATTACCCTTTTGACCTCCCAGGACCCCCCCTCTCCTACAGCCTTCTTTTCATTTCCCCATCGGCCCTGTCTCCTAGCCTCAGCTGGCCTCGACTGCCCCCCCCCGCGCCTCACGCCCTGGCTCTGTTTAAAGCGATGTCTGAAACTGGCAGGCCCTCTCCGCTCGCCAGCCACTAACAGATTAAGGCAGACAGGCACTGGGGACACGTGTGATGGGCAGCAGTCAAGATTAGAGCTCCATATAGCTAACCCACAAACACGGTGGACAGCGGCAGCAGCAGGGGTGAAAGCAGCTCAATGTCACCTTGCATGGGGACCAAGATCTGCCCTGGTAGAGATGCCCTAGAAAGACTAACTTCATTGATGGACACCTACGAGCGAGTAGCGTGTGCGTTGGTATGTGAAACCCTGTGTCTTCGTGTGTGTGTGTGTATGTATGTATGCGTGTGTGTATGTGTGTGCGTGCACTAGGGCTGGGTGGTATCCAATATTTGATACTTTTAAACCGTGCCCAAATTTTCCCGGGGTATAGGGTAATTAAAACGGCTAATTAAAAAATAATGTTGTTGGGGGCTGGAGGGAGCCACCACATAAATTGGCTGTATTTATATCTTTGGCTGTCGCCGTCTTCATGCAAATCTTTTACACTTGTTATTCCTTATTAGTCAGAATCAGAAATTTGCGTTCTTTTTAGCGACCAATTTGTAAAGCTATAATCTTTTTTTACTTCCTCTAATCTGAAAAGGCCCCGTCACCTCATATTAAAAATGAAACATTACAATTCTGTCTTTGACCACATAGACCGTCGTGCCGTTACACACTGTGAATGTACATTTCATGACGGTAACGGAACGGACACTGTTGTTATTTTCAAATAGCCCAGGATATTACTGTGATACCACCCAACCGTAGCGCGCACAAATTTCTTCTGTTTTTTCTGAAGAGTTCGTCGTTGTGCGTAAGTCACCTCCGCCACACTGGACGGTGCAGTCCTGCCAGCTGCTGTGCGTCCAGATATAGAGATACTCCAGCTCTCTCTGCTCCTCATTGATCCTCTCCTGAGACCTGTTCAGAGATACCGTGTACTCGTAGTGGATCCCATAGCTCTGGTCGTGGAAGAGCAGCACCTGGGTAAGTGAGAGGGAACAGAGGGAGGAGAGAACCAGGGAGACAAGGAGAAAACAAGGGTTAAAGAAGGGATGACTTGAATCCAAAGCTTGTTGAGGTATTCCCAATAAAGCCAACAAAGGACTGATAAAGTAGTACAGGTTCTGTGCAGTCCCAGTTTTGCGAGCTACAGCTAGCTAGCTAAAAATGATTTCAAAACACACTGTAAATGAACAAATATCAGCCATTATCCGTGTTAGACAGGGTTGTGAATTGTTACTAAAAAGTCTTACCTTTTGGAAGTTTCAAATCTTTAGTACGATATATTATATTATTATTATTATTAAAGCCGAGCCGTCTATAACAGGGTTTGTCTGTATGTTTGTCCCCACAAAAGCAGTCCAATCACAGCTCACACTGCTGCATGACGTCATGAAATCGAAACTTCAAAGCGAAACTTAACATCGGTGTCACTCGCTGCAGCAGAGAACAGACACACACCTCGAACAGCACCGAAGCTAATGATTTGTTCACGATCAGAGAGGCCACGCCATTAGACTCTCTTGTTTAAACCTCTGGTCCTGGATAGTCCAATATAGTTCCGACATACAATATATAATCTATGAACTGAATCCTAGTTTTATCTCATTTTGCAACAGAATCTATAGTTTACTAGTGCAAGTTTTCGTTTTCTGTTTCGGTTTAGTCGCCAATTTCCCCAAACTGTTGGCTTGTGCGCCCATGACTTGATTGACAGCATTCACCTGAATGTTCATTGGTGCATTGGGGTTGCAGGGCGGGCCCAGGTCAGTCCTCTGACTTCACACACACTGACATGTGCTGACTGCAACAAGAACGAGACAGGAACCCACTACACTGCTCCACAGCACCATTTTACTACTGGAGGCTGAAATTATACAAGAATTCCATCCAGCCTCTTTAAAGGAGTACAACTTTCTGGGAAATTCACCCTTTGGACGACTTACCTGTGACACACGGCTCAACCTTGCATGATTGTTCAGGAGATGGGTAAAATAAGACATAAAATCTAACTACTTTCACCATATGACCTCTTTTCCTGCAAGACTTGTTTTGTTGCAAACAATAGTTCCAAGGACTTCCAGGTTGAGCCATGTGTCATTAAAAATAGCAAAACATTCAGTTATATAATTGCAACAAGCTCTCATTTTATGATTTTTGGGACACTGCAAGTCACATACGATTGCAGTTGCTATGTGCACTACTCTGACTACAGATAGCAAAGGGGAATTACAACAAGCCATTACAGATCAAAACAAGCTGGACTTTTCCCCTCCCCTGTCCTCTCCCTTGTCCATCAAAAACATGACATGCTACAGGTGACAGGTGCCATATTCTTGGGAGAATACTCTCAACTATATGTACTGTATATACAATGTCATTAACCATGATGTCTCGGCAAGGAATTTACTAATAAATGTTTAATGAAAACAAAGAAATCTATTTTCTGGAGCGCAAGTTCACGTAGTGTGTAATCCGGTTTCAGTAATATTAACCAAATGAAGTAACTAATCAGAAAAACAAAATACCTAAACTTTCACTAGAAGGACAATATGAGTCATGGGGAGCAGGGACGTGTGTTTACAATGTATATAACATGGAGTTTGATGTTGAATGGCTTCTATGGAGTAGGGATATTGCCTGCACTGATTAGCGTATATCTAAATATTGTAGCAGTCAACGTAAAACCTATCTGGGGTTCGTACAAAAGCCCAGGCGGGTGTGAAAATGAGCCTAGAAGTGACAGAAAGTGAACTTCCCCTTTGAGAGAGAACAAGAACAGAACGTAACAGCGACTCATGTTTGAGCTGCCTTCTTCATGCCACCTCATGTTCTCTCATGTGGCTTAGATTTACTCCCCTTGCAACACACACGCATGCGGACATGCAGCACGCACACACACACACGCATTTTTATTTACTGTTTATTTCATTATTTATTTGTCTGTATAATTGCGAGTGGTATTCTGCTAGGTAATGGCTACCAAGACTAGCCCCTTATTTACTCTTATAGAAAGATACGTCCTAAAACTGTGGCGCATGTTGTCTTCTCATTAAAACACAAGCAGTGCGGATATTCTGCATGGATATAAAAATACAGTAAAGACTGCATTTGTTGCTATTGACCGTCCCTGAGATGAGATTCATTACCTTTAATTATAGTCCAACTCACTGCCTTACAACTATGCCCAATAGTGCAATCAACTGTTCATCCATACCTCCAGCTGTGCACAGCGTGAGCTTACTTAATCTTTGGCACGCATGCATGTGGCACACTGATCTCAGAATAATTATCTTTCTGCTGTTGTTCCCGAGTTGTTACATTATATTTCTGAATATGTAATATATTTAGTTTTACGATATATCGCGATGTATTTCAATGATATGAAAAAGCGATCGATATAATTTTGGATACATGTTTTTAAAAACAAGTGTACAACCTCGTCGCTCTAAAAAAAATCCACACTAAGCATCCTCTCCTTTTCTCTGCTTTGCTCCGGTTCCGTGCGTGTCACGACTCCGCCCACTTGTAGCTGGTGTATGGTGTGTTGTTCCAAAAAATGTACGCTTTTCTGCCATATCATCCAGCCCTATGTATGGCTAAATGCACCAAAACCAATAAAGAGAGGCAGTCAGGGGACAGCGCCAACATGCAAGCTGTTCTGGATCCGACACACACACACACAAACATACACGTGATGCAAATGTATCGCCAGGATGAAAGCCTTTGAGTGCTACCAACCCAGAAACATACACAACAGAGGGGTGACAGGAGGTTTAGCTCCTGCTGTTAAACCTAGGTCACGCTGTGACATGACACAGTGCCAAAACAGCGGCTGATGTTTTTACCATCAGGTGGAGGGGGGTCTTGGTGGGTCCCTTGGCGGACATCTTCTCCCACAGGCCTCTCCTCACGTAGCGCACTGTAGTCCCTGCCAGCTGGAACTCTCCTGGAAGCTCGATCTTCCAGTCGCTGTTGATGGACCTCTTGCTAGAGTCTTTCAGGGCTACAAGAGAGGAAGGGCTGTTAGACTACCGGTGTGCACATCAGACAGATTGTGTGTGTGTGTGTGTGTGTGTGTGTGTGTGTGTTTACGGCCACAGGGCTAGAAAATCAAGAAAGGTGGCTTATATTCTCTTTGTTATTGCCTCAGTTATATAACTACACAATAAGCTTGTTATCCTTGATGCTATTTTGAACAGTGCGAGACCAGTAGCTCAAAAGCAGCACGGTTTCTTCAGCATGGAACCTTAAGCAACCGAAGTGGCTGAGGAGAAGTAGACTAATCCTCGGACAAAGTGACTTTTTTTTCAAGGACAAACAGCCAAATAGAAATGAAAGAAAGCCTGGTGGGGTCACTGAAGTTTACTTCTTCAGCTGCCTCCTCCCTCAACCACAAAAAGCGGCCCAGGCTAGGCTGTTAAAAGAGCCCTTGAAGTGGATTGTGGGTTTTCTGAAGTCCAGCCAACCGACTACCTCACCATATGTCCAGAGTTAGCCTACTTCTCTTTGTGAGGCGCTGTGCAGCCGGGCCCTGTGCCAAAGAGGAACTATAGATTATAGACCTGGACTGGGCTAATCCACCAGAGAGCCTGTCCTGCCTGGTTAGAAGCTAGTGTGTGTGTGTGTGTGTGTGTGTGTGTGTGTGTGTGTGTGTTATAACTTAACAGTACATAAATAACATAAATTAAATACATAAATAACTTAGTATGTACGCAAACATTAATGTGTGGAGGAGGGGGTGACTATGAGTCAATGAATGTTGAAATGTCGAGACATTATGGAAGATGTAAACATTCTCAAGACAGCGGTAGATTAATGTTATTCTAATTATCCTGCTGGAATGACTCGACCACTCCGGAGTCTTGTTCCAGATGCAAGAAAACAACGAATAACCTCTCAGAACGGGTTTGTTTTACAATACTGCATCGACTGCATGTACATCATAGCTCTGCGCAATAGGAGCTGAATAATAATAATAGTAATAACAAAAAAAAAAAACACACTGACATGTCTCGTTGACACAGATGGTTAAGTTTGAACTCCTCATCCCTGACTGATTTCCCTTTATCGTTTGATTGGCCGTGAGCATATTCTCCAGGCACACATACAGCAATTCCCCTCTGGCTTCCCCACCTACAGTACCAGGCCAACGCCCATTCCACCATCCTCTGCAGGAAAACATGAATTCCATGTCTGCAATACAGGCACACAACAATATATGTTACGTCTCACGCTGTCCAACACAGTGTACAAGGGTTCCTTTGAAACGCTTGAACGTTTCTCTCTCTTTATGGGAGTGTTTGGCCTTTGGATTCTCCTGTCCTCTCATCTCATTCCTCTCCTCCCTACATCTGGCTGCCTACAAAGGATCTGAGTCCTTCTGCCCTTTTCATCAGGGATGGAATGGGAGCTGGACCTGGCGAGGGAGACGGAACAGGGATGCCAAATGTACGTGTTTATGTGCATTTCGAGTTCTAATCGGGGCTCGTGACCGCAAACAACACAACTGTTCAACAGCCAAAGATAACAAAGTCATGAAAACATATGAGTTCATGTCGTGTGTGCGCGTGCGTGCGTGTGTGCACGTGCACACGGGTGTGCATAGCATTCCTTTCTATAACGACGAGGTGCATTATTACCCAGAAAGCTGTGGGAGGGTTTGTCCTCCACCACTTTGATCCTCCGTGCCCCCGCAGGGATGACCGCCGCCTCGATGTAGCCTGGGATACAGACGGAAGTGTGAGGAGAGGACAGACTGGGTAAAAACACACACACACACACACACACACACAGGGTGGGTGGAGGCTGGAGGCTGGAGGCTGGGGCTGGCCACTGCTGTGTCTGAGTTAGAGATACTCTCCCCACCTTCTGTAAATGACAACTGTCCCTCGCAGGAAAAGGTTTCACGTGAGTCGGTACTGTTTGATTGTTGTCTTGTCACCTGACCCCGCGATAAGAGGGTTAGGGCATCTATTATCTGTTAGACAGGTACAACATCATGAGGAGGATCACAGAGCTATGACTTAGATGAAACATGTCTGGGAGCGAGGGACTCTCCTCCCCTCACATTACCTCAGAAGCGGTTGAAGTGGTGGCCAACAATTATTTTCCCAGTGAATATTCAAAGGTGGTTTCGCACAGGAAATCTGCAGTATTTCATGTTGGATTAAACATTGTTACAACTTGTTGATTGCTCGGTATTTTAAAAAGACAGATGAGTACATTCCTTTTTTATGAGCAAAAGCCAATAACTCTGATAATATTCAAAAGTGAGTTTTACCTTTGCGCTAGCGATTTTGTAAAAGAGACATTTTTCAGTTGTCTTTGTGATATGATTTAACATTGCTTCATCTCATGTATCATTTCATAGTTCTGTAATAACTGTAGTTGAATAGGACAGAGATTCTAGCCACAACTGGACACCAGCCCTTACCCACAGCCCGCAAATGCAAATGAGTGCACACACACACACACCCACACACACACACACACACCCACCATACACCTGTTAAACGTTGTGTTTGGGTATTAATGAAAATACAAAGCAGCTCAGTGATTTCATGTTTCACCTGTGGTAAAAGTGGTGTGTGTGCGCGTGCGCGTGCGTGTGTGTGTGTGTGTGTGCGCGCCTGTGTGTCTCATTTTTCTGATTGGTTTTCATCCAAGTTGGAGTTGCATCAACACTCTGTAAAAGCGAAGATGAATACTGTGAGCTGCTTTGTTCTTCTCCCCCCCCCCCGGTAAAGAAACACCACCCCGCACCATCTCGTACTTACCGGGACATTCTCAGAGCTGGAATGACCTCCGCTATTCCCCTAGAGCCACGGACGGCGGAACCCCTCCAACCACACAGCACACCACTACACGCTACAAACCGCGGGATGAAGTTGCCCATGACGGCGATCCACAGCCAGTTTTGGTCGACATCAAAACTGATCCTGTATAGATCGTATCTTACGAGTATGGGCAACTTGCATCCACAGCAGAGAACACGCAGAGTGCCTGCCTTACCAGCAGAGTCCCACGCCCGTCACCGCCCTGCCCCTCCACCTCACTGATTACACATATCGCTCCGTGGGCTCACCTGGGATTACAAGCGGGGACTGTCCATTTTTTTTTTTTTTGGGCCAAATGGACAGACAAGTATGAACATTTTGTTAACAGAAAACGTAAACGTTTCTAGCCGGTGTTAAGACCGGTCCCCGTACCAGGTGGGGATTCTAGGCCGCGGAGCCAACTGGCCGGATCGCTGTCATCCTTGAGCGGCTGCATTTCACAGCGCAGAAGTGTTTCCTCTCTCCTGTCTTTCCTCCTCCGCTTGACAAGGACAGCGGGGACAAGGAAACAGCTTAGTGGAATGGAATGCGTCCCTGGCATGGCTCAGGGCTGGGTTATGGGGTAATGGGGTCAAAGAGCCAGTTATGTAACTGTTACCAGATTTTTATTTTTTTTTAATGGTTTGGACTACATCCCCCAGGAGAGCCCACAGACGGCTGGTTCGCTCATCTACCTACGGTCATACACTCCAGATAGGGCAGGAAGCACACCAGCACACGTTTGTACACACACACACACACACACACACACACGCGCGCGCGCGCACACACGCTGTGCATGCATCTTACATGAGAAACACTTGGGAACAGCTCTGGGTTTAGCCATCACACAGGTAGCAACCCTCTTACACTGCCTAGCGGTGACTAGAGGGCAGAGAAGGAAGGGGGAAGGGAGTCACATGTCCTGTGGGACCACACCTTGCACGTACACGCACTCACGCGCTCACGCACATACGCACGCACACTCGCTCCCATTCCCCTAATCATAGCGTCTGCAGACCGTCGCGCTTGTGTTCTAACGTAAACATGGGTGAGTCACATGAGAGAGAGAGAGAGAGAGAGAGAGAGAGACAGACAGAGAGAGAGACACGGCCTTTACTGTAAGGAGAAGACGTCTGCGGTCAGAGTCACAAGCTTTAAGGGAATCGTTCAGGTGGATCGTTACCAGCTCAGTCTTTACTTATTCGTTCCAGGCGAAGTTACTAAATGGCGGAGGAGCTAATGAGCGCGCTCAATGTGATCCCGGCCCAATCTGCGAACCAGGCGCGCTGTGTTCTGGATTTAGTCTTATTGAGTAATCAAAACATGTGTTGCTAGATGACAGAAGAATAGACACTTCTTCCAGTGTCTGTCTTTCACCAGGCAGCTCAGTACAGATGATGATAAGATGATGAGAGATGACTGCGTTAGGGGTTTAAGTCCCACTGGGGGCATTGCCACGACAAATATATACATGCACCTATGGTACTGTAAGACGTTGTAGATAAACACATCCACCAAATCACATGCACTCACTCATGCACGCACACACACACACACACACACACACACACACACACACACACTCTTACCCATGCCCTTGGTGTGGTTGAAGTCCCCCTTCACTATCCTGCAGGATCGGCCATCTCCGTTGCACACGCCACAGCGATCCTCCTTGGCAGACGAGCCAATGATGCCGTCACAGCCAATTTTCTGCCCACAGGGAACAAAATAAGGGCGAAAGCAGGGTTGTTGAGGAGCCTTTGTGGAAGAGATTTTCCCCAAACACATTTTCTCATTTTGAGTTCTGGCAAGCATTGAGTGAGTAAGCTCTGGTAAAAAAAACAAAAACAAAAAAAAAAATTAAAAAAAAAGACAGGATAGCTTTGTGTTTTTGTGTGGATTTCATTTGCATGTCCAGTACAGGCAGTGTGCATGTGTGTGTGTGCGTGCGTGCGTGTGCGTGTATGTGTGTGGTGTGCCACTGTGGGTTTCTGCACTCAGTGCTCGCTGAGCCCCTTCTGATCAAGAAGCAGTGATTTAATGAGACAAGATCGTTTACACAACCTTGGGAATCGAAGCCAATCATCATGGAAAAACCTAGCAGACTGTCCGAGTCGGGGACCGAGAGGGGAGCGCTGATGCCTGCAGACGGCTGAGGCAGTAACGCCGGGCCGGTTTCTCATTTCCATGAGTGCAAACTGCACGCTGTGTTTATAGAGCTCCAAATCCCTTCCAGAAATGATCGCCGAGTTGAATCAGCTGGCATCTAACAAACAACTCGCATTACTGGGAACCATTAACACGCTCCCGCCATGCTCACACACACACACCACACGCGCGCGCACACAAACGCATGACATCGACTAATATAAACAAAAACACACGCACACAGAGGATAGTAACCGCCGTAGCCGTAGGAGTTAACGCGGGAGTGTGTTTGGCTTTAAGTCTGGAATTCCTGATTCAGTGAAACTCCTACTTACTCCTTAGACAAAAGAATCTAGGCCACAAGGATCGCTGCTGATTCAGACTGTGCATAATATGTGCAAAGTCACACGGACGGAGGCATGCAGAGCGGAGGGTCACGCTGATTCGGAGGGCCCCTCCGCGCCTCCGCCGGTCCCCAGCAGCCTTCCAGGGGCCGGTCTCAGACCAGACAGAGTGTATTTTCATAGCTTACCTGAATATATTCCTCTCCTCCCTTTTTTTCTCCCCTGTCTGTTTCTCTTCTTCCCTCTCCCGCCCTACCTCTCCGTCTCCCTCTCCTCTCCTCTCCTCTCCTCTCCTTCCGAGTGTTTTCACAGCATTCCAGAGTTTCGCACGGCCCTCTTAGAAAAACATTCACACCTCCTCCCTCGGTGTCCCCGGTATCTCCCTCCTCCTCCTCCTCCTCCCCCCTCTCCTTCTCTGCACCCCACAACCTCGAGTCTTCCAGCTCTGCCTCGGTCTCTTCTGCTCCCGCTCAGGTGAGAGAGATCAGCTTTCGCGCTGTTTACTGTTTTGGCAGAAGCGGACGGGCGTGTGACGTATGACGTGTTTTACGTTCGAAGCGTAGCGCAGGCGGTCTTTCTTAGCCGCTCGTAGCGATACGGACAGACAGGCCGAAACAGGAGGGAGACCAGCAGACAGACAGAAAGACGACTAGCGACCGGCAGACAGAAAAAGCAGACAGACCAACAGAAATGAGAGAGTGTGTCTGAAGGAACTGGAGGTGGGCAGGGAAGGAAATGGGGCGGAGCTTGGGTCGCCACACATGGGAGAGATTATAAGTCAGCCATCTCCTGTAATATCATTCAAGGAGTATAATACAGGACACACACACGCGCACACACACAAAGTGCTTTTCAATCACAGCGATTGTGAGCGATCTTGTGCAGTGGAGGATACATGAGTCATTAACGAAATGTAAAAAAAAGTGAGTATTTTTGCGAGCGTATGTGCGTCATAATAATTGCATCCATATTTGACTTTCTGGACTCATCCCTCTCTCCCTCTTTTCCTTGGCCAGAAGGAAGGGGAATTCCTCCCAAATGTACTGGCATCCAACGTTTGCAAATAAA
>OMKK01022259.1:0-10593 GCA_900302305.1 Polymixia japonica
ACACAACCACTGTTTTATTGTTTTATACATGATTCATTCATACCATTAGATCACATTAAACTCATGATCCACCATGAAATTGTTTTAAAATCTTATTACTAAGCTAGCATGTGTGATAGGCCTTTTCCGATAAAATGTTGTTTCATGCACCGACTCTTTACAAGAGGTACAAAATTAGAAAAAGCGTCAAGAATACCCAGAACATACGAGTAGTACACAAAGGCGATAACTACTCATTCATGCTCATGTCACTCATGTTCCTGCCTCCCACACTAACGCAGACGTTACTTGAAGCTAGCAGGCTTTTGGGTTTAGAGGATTCCTGTTTAACTTGCTTCTCTACATCACATGGTCTTGGAGGTTGTCCAACAACAGATGTCATCA
Source organism: Polymixia japonica (assembly GCA_900302305.1). Classification (NCBI taxonomy): domain Eukaryota; kingdom Metazoa; phylum Chordata; class Actinopteri; order Polymixiiformes; family Polymixiidae; genus Polymixia; species Polymixia japonica. The sequence continues at coordinate 385 of OMKK01022259.1, forward strand.
CTTATCTCTGGGAATCTCCATTTCATCATGAAACCCATGAATATCTAGTCCTAAAATCTCCAAACCCAATGTCTAGTAATATTCAACTACTATGTCACATAACACAGGTAGGATTAGGACGTAGTAATGATTTTGATGATGAATGATGATGAATTTTGTATCGTTGATGTTTTCCTGTGCGATTAATACACTGGCGGAAACACCTAAGGGAGAATAATTTTAATAATAATAAGAATTGTATGCAGCCAGCTGTTAGTATCATCGCCCTCCAGAAAAATAGAGACCAAGAGGCAGGAGCAGAGGAACTGTTATAAACAAGTCCCATCCATAAAGGATCTCAGACGACTGCTCCTTTAGGGAAATTAAAAGGCAGATCTGTCTTTGTTACTGTAAATACACAATGAGGAAGTGGAAAGCTTACACAAAGAGAGAGTGGAAGGACTGCAAATCAGAGTTGAACAGACAGAATATTGTATCACGATGCTCCATCCCACTTCTGGGCCCGAGAACACTGAGGTACTGTCTCCGGACTGCCGCAGCCATAATGGCCCATAGAGGAGCGAGACTAGACACACAAATCTCAAATTCCACAATATCTATTCAGTGATTCAAATGAATGATGCCGATTGTTTAGTTTAATGTATCACTAGATGGTTTATCTATTTTTACCCGCTTTCAAAAATGAAATTTAATTGTAGTATTTTGAGCCACGGCAACCCATCCTTAAAACAACGTCCATGCGTGCAGTGTTGTAGGCTGAGCTAAGGATGTTACAAAACATTGAAAGTACTTTGTAATGTTTTGTAAAATTGGTAGTTTTCCTTCAGCTGTCTAAGGTCTGTTTTGCCAAACAGACTTGGAAATCCCTGTCCTTGGCTGTATGACATCATTGTTATGGTCACTTATGCTCTAAAATTCCAAGTCCTGAGGCACAGACATGTTCTTTTGGCTCACTCAGCAACTCCATACTGTAAGCAACATATGGCCTTGCATGAATGGCATACCAGACAGCGTGATAGTTCCCACCGTGGCCTCCGTAGTTCGTATGCAAACGCGGGAGACGGGATATTTACTTCATGTCGGGTCTAGCCGGACACACGGAACGTTCCCTTACATTTTGTATTTTGTCACGAATCTACAAAACAAACATCAGTTTCATCTTTTCCTGAGTGAATACAGACTATTTTCACCGGATGGTGAAATTGGCCACGAAACGAGAGGCTTCTGGTATTAACAGATGGCTGCTTTACTCTGCCCCTTGTATTCCATGTGGCTCCGCTTCACACATGACCCAGTATTCTCTTAGCCAATTCTCACACTTCTCCTCCTTCTCGGAAGACATCTCTCGGGAACATTTCATGAAAGTTTCAGGATATATAATGAGGATTGTGGGGTCTGTAGTAAAAAGATCATGTTATATCTGTCGAGAATTTCTGGAGAGATAAGACAACAAACAAAAACAAAGTCAGCAACACTTGATGAATGTTGTAACAGTAGATATCTAAAACTTCATCTGTGTCATTATTGTAAATACATTTAATAAAAAATGCTAATTGCAAGGTTTTTGGTACAATAAATTGTTGTAATCTTATTGACTACTACTTCGACAACATAGCCTACCATTAGTCAGTTGCCACAACACCGCTGTCTCTCTATTTGCGATGAAATCGCAGGCATGATATAATGCATAACATTATCATTCCAACTGCATCCACAGCTCTGTTAGTCATAATTAATAAGTCATGGTTCATTTGCATGTTTCAATATAAACAGAGTCCTCTGTATGTGTACATAGGAGATATCATAGGAATGTTTGATGCTCATAATGATCACGCAGGGGGGCTGAATGTATTAAAATCATGTTCAGAGGCTCATTAGAGGCCCTGCTCAAACTCCATACTGAAAACATGTAGGGGCCTAGCACCAAGGAAGCGAGCACGGCCAAGAGGAAAACACTTCATCATGATGTCATTCTCTCTTGAGTGACATGATGTCAGAGACAGCGCTCAGCCAAGCATTGAGATTAGGATTACTCTCCTCGGCCCTGAACATCTGCTGTAGACAAACAGAGTGTGACCACCGGGTGAGAAGACCCTGAAGATGACGTTCATATAGATGAGACTGGCTTTTACAGTGGAAATCAAACATCTCTGCAATGGGATAAATTGTGACATTGGCCACGGTAAGAACTGTCCAAACCACTTTCTGAACACAAAAATAAATAATTTAATTTATTGTCTTGACACTATGAGCTGAATCTGCCCTTATCTAAAAATAACACTGAAAACATCCTGGTTCAATATCAACTAATTCAATTTAAGTGAATGATTCCAGAAATGTTTGTGCAATACAATGGAATAACAGGCAGCTGTGAGATTCTCTTATTGTCAGTCATGCAGTATGCTGGGTATGTCTTTAACTACAGCAGGTGAGGATCGGCTCTCACTGACTTCTGCTCTGCCATCACACACACACACACACACACACACACACACATACATGCCTGTAAGCATGCATACAAACAGACACGTGTACCCTCTCTCTCTCACTCTCTCTCTCTCTCATTTCCCAACTAAAATCCTGTCAGTCTCATTGCACATCTGCTTCCCCAGCCAACATTGCTGAGTAAGCAACGTTGAGCCTCTGCTTCCCTTCGTCGGTGATTATTAACACCAACCTCACTCGTATAAAACACTTTCTCACACACGGAAATAACAAACACAACAGGGACGTTTATTCCACACATCTTTCTTGCAGTACGTCTTTCTTCTAGATTTTGTTCGGTGAGAGCCCTCTAGGTTTTCGTGTCACAGTCCACAATAAGCTTTCTAACGTTTGTTTGCGTGTGAAGGAGTGAGCGATTACTTAAGCACATAATGATTGGCCAAAATATTCCCTGAACTAACTTGGTAACTGGGTAAATAGGGAGTTGTTGCCCATAACGACCCCACACTTTGCCTTCGAAGCAGGCGGCAACGCAGTGAAATGATAGGAATTATAGAATCCAGAAGGCTGTGCTTAACTCTCAGGTGAGATTCTCTGGGCATCGCTGTTAAACCGAAAAGCAATTGAAGAGCAGCTGCAAAGGGAATTTCCAGATAGGAAATGCTATTTGATATGTACCAATTACTCCTGTGAACACAGTGGCAGGGAGATTCTGGTGTACTAAGATAATGCAGATGAGCAGTGATAAAAAGAAATACTTTCTTTTTTAGTTTTCAAGAAAGCCTAGTATTATCTCGGAAAGGACCGATCTAACCGGATGCGCCTCGGCTAGATTGGACTTCATTCATCGCTCACTTCCACTATGATTCATCCCCAGGCGCAGGTTGTCTGTGCTTTTATCTGTCACGCACGTCTGGATGGAGCTGCAGGTACCCATTGCCTCCCAGCGAAGCCGTGGGTGTCTTTCAGACATAATCACAGGTTTGTCCTGCAGGTATGTGGCCAGCCAGGTTCAGTCATGCTGGTTAACGCTTCACTCACCACATTTTTATCACAACTTGCAAGGTGTTGCTCAGCAAGTCTCTTCATGTATTCGCTGCTGTCAACAACAGCGGAAGAGATATTCTCTTCCCATTGGTTGACAGCATTTTGTGTACTGCGGAAATAGTTTGATCTCAAGAGTCATTGTGGTTCAGAGGGTGGAACTTGAAATTGAATCTTCACAATTCAGGTATTTAAATCCTAGAGTGACAGCTAGAACCAGGAAGTGCCAAACAGACGATCTCATCAACAGTTTAGCCCGCTTTTTTTTTTTTGTCAAACTTTGCAAGCTTGGCTTCGACTCGTAACGTAATTTCTTCAGGGAAAGGGAATTCACTGCTTCAACTTACTGTCATTTGGGAATGTAGAACACGTAAATAAATCTCCCAGACAAGGTCGGAAGAATAACAACCCAACCCAGGCTTTGGAAGAGCCAAAAGAAGCCACAAGACCAATTAAGTATTGGGAATGATAGTCTTACCATAGCCCCCACCAGTGGCCTGGATTTTCACAAGTAGTGAAAGTCTTAAAAGGAAATGAATGGTTTACAAGGTAAGCAGTAGTAACTAGCAACTTATTTCTGCCCACTGAAACATCGCAGCTGTGTATCCCCACCCTGTTCACCTTGCTGCACACCTGAGTCTTGTTTTTACTGAGATTGTGGAGCGAATAATGTCAACTTTCGAGATAGACAAAAATAAAAAACATCGAACAAGATAATGAGGCCAATGTTTCTAAGAAGGAAAGGGACAGAGAATTATCAACTACAAAGTTATGTTAATTGTTAGGCTCAATATTTCACATACGCCCATGAAAACTGAATGACCAATTTACTGTACACCAAACCATGTGACCACCACTTCAACCTCCTTAAATAGCAGCACGGATGTAAAGATATCAGGAAGGTCTCATTTCCTCTTTTCAAATAAGACATGGCAACGTGGATTTTGGGGGGGAAAACAGGATATTGCATTTTTTTTCAATAAATGTCAAAATCATTATTTATGAAAAAAAAAGACACAACAGAGGTTAAGGTCCTCAAAGACTTCGGAAGCCTCGTGACATTCATTGTTTGGCAGAACAGCGCAGCGCACCGTGTGTTATTGCTGCTTGAGGTGTGGTGTAGACTCGTCGGAAGTCTCATACAGTAGAGCGTGTCTGTGGTCGAGGATGACACACACATGCTGTGTCATCTTCCTCTTCCTTTGGGCACTGTTTTGAGTGACTGCGAGTGGGAGTGGCTGTACTGTGGTAGTAAGAGATCTGGCCCTGGCCACTTGTCTCTGTGTCTGACAGAGTCTGTGAGAGACAGGAAGCCAGGCATCAGAGTGGACAGAAAGCGGATATCTCACCACACCTAGAGCCTTGGGGCCGGACGGTACGGCGGTGCCACTCATTTGACTGGGCAGAAAGCGAGTCCTACTGACTTCTCAGGGGCCTGTTTAGTTGCCATAGTCTACACTGTTGACTCAACCTCAACACAGCTTTCGTTTTGATTCATAGATGAATCAGAGATGGGTTATTGAGTTAGTAATCAGATGTACTGTATGAACACATGCAGACACGAATACTTCAAAGTCTAACTTAAATGAAAACAAAGACGCATATTCAAGTAAAAATATACAATATATTTGCTGTATAAACTTGTACATAATGTCTTAGACATTTAGTTTTACATATACTATACATAAGGTAATAGGGTCTCTTTCACATCCTTCATGACTTTTGAGAAAATCTCGCCCATTTTATGTACATCTTTTATAAACACACCAAACAAAACAGCCCTTGGATGCACACGGGCTGTGACAAGATACAGATGTCTTGTATAAAAAAAAATCCCTGAAAATGTCTCTCTCTGAGGTAAGAACGCATTAGTCAGACTCATTTCCTTCCATTTCCTCTCATACATCAAACTTACTTGGATGCCCATTTGTCCTGAAACAAGGCTGGCAATAGAGAACAGCTAATTATACATCATGTTTCCCTTAACATCATTATGCCACAGGAAGAGTAGCTGCAGACTGAAGACTGTGAGTACAAGTGAAAATAAGGTGAATGTCTGTTCCTTTATAAACGTTTTACTTACACAATTCATTCATTTCAAGCATGGTACAAGTCAGTCCTATATGCTATACCCTAGTCCTTGGTAAATGATGTGTAGTTAAGTTAAGTTTGTGTTAAAGGTATGGTAAAGGCCGCAGGAACCACAGGCAATATGAGCTAAAGGATACAAAATAATGTCCTTGACAGAACATAATCACATGCAAATAATGCTGTTATAACCAATAGAATGTACAGGAGCTTTGCTGAACGACAATCTGTTTCACCTCTGAAATATTGCAGAGGATGACCATTCAATGAAAAAATGTAAAGAACTGTTTGACATCATGGCATTGCACTAATGCCATTGATAGACAGTAGTGAAGGTATTCTGAATAAAAGCAGAAAACATAATGTTCTCTGTGGTCACTCTGTTCTGCTGCAAGAGAGCTGCAAGCCAAGAGGTCTAGCAGAGTCACTGAATGGAAAATTGGACAGTAATTCAAGGCCAGTTTACCGTAGTATCTTATTCCCCTCAGCTAGAGTACCATCAAAACATCTCAGATTGGTCCCCAGAAAACAATCTTATCGGCCAAAGTCTCCTATCAGACCATCAAGGCATAACCATAATAGATACAAAGAAACACTTAAACATCCACTTTACAGCTGGTGAATAACAAATAACAGTCAAACCACAATCCTGAAGTTAATAGAGCAGTTATGAAATGTCCTGTGATTACGACTGCACACCACCATGCGCTGCTGTAAATACCACATATGATGGATTACAAAAGTCGTCCTTGTGTCAGACTTTAAGGCATTGGAGATTGGACCCTAATTTGCATGTTCTATGCATAAGGGGTGCATTCTGTGAAGAGATCAATGCTGTGCCTTTTGGGACAGAAATACTGTAACTGACTCACTAGCTGAGTCAGCTAGCTAGGCATCTGACAGGCTCAGGACGCCTCCGAAAACACGAGGGGAAACAAAGATGGCTGTCCAATCTATCCTCATGTCGACTCCAGCGTGTCCAACTGAAAGACGTTGTGATTGGTCGGCGTGGTGAAGAAGAGCTGCTCCTCATTGGTGGAACGGTTGTCACAGGGACTGTGCAGCCCCAATGTCCTCTCAAAGTCCAGGAGCTGGCCCATGAAGTTAAAGTTCGGGGAAATGTTGGACTTCTTCCTCTTGACGAAGTCGTAAGCATCGTTGAGCGAGAGATTGAGCCTCTGCATCAGGTAGGCCACGGTGACTGTGACAGAGCGACTGATGCCAGCCAGGCAGTGGACCAGGATACCGCACTGCTTAGACCGAGCCTCATCTACGGGAAGAAGAACAACTACGGTCAGAAGCACAGGGAGCACGAGGAACGCAAACTGTGGCATATCTATGGCAACTAGGGCAAATATGTCCACAGCTTATGTACAGAATATTTCAAGACACGCTGACACTTCCTGTGATGCAGCTAACCCCGTCAATACTGCAGTAATAACACTGTAAGCATCTGGTGTTGACCGAGAGGGCGATAACACATTTTAAGAGCTAATTTCAAGCGTGCGCCTAATGTCCTATTTTAACCTTGCTAACAGTGTTCAGCAGACAGGTGTCAGCTAACACCCAGCTTCACCACAGTCAGGATATGAGACAGTCTCCTTCCTTCTTTTACCACTAACACAACACAAAAGCGCTTGTGGTTTTAGGCGGTGTCATGAGAAGCGAAACCGAAATTCAAAAGTGAAATTCTGTTCTTTTTTTTTTTTTTTACTTTGTGACTTGACCTTCTTAGAATATTGTGGTGTTATTTCCCCTGACTAACAATTCAGTGTTGCTATATAAATATTTACCACTGTAAAACTATGGTTATTACACATGTGGTCTACAATGTTAACCTGTCATTGTTTTTGATGCGCAGTGTGGGTGTAACAACCTGTGGCTGTGCTTGTGTGTTTGTTTAATATGGCCAGTTAGTAACCCACTCACCAATGAATGATATGGCTTCTGGGAAGAACTGGGACAGATTCTGGCTCCAGTGGTCCGAGATGGGGATCTGTTTGTACCTGAAGTGGCCGTCGTGTTCAAACATGTTGGGTAGGTTGGGTGTGACGTTCAGAATGTACTTGATGTTGTACTGACCCAGCACATCTAGGTTGGTGGAGTCTTTGGCACAGCCCAGGTAAAGGTAGGGGAGGATCTGGACTGGGAAGGCGGGCTGGTTGCTGGGAATTGGGCTCTCCTCAGATTCTGTGGCGCTGCCCGGCTCACGGTCTGACTCCCCATCAGAACAATCAGAGCTGATCCTGAGGTTTCCAAACCCCAGAACAGACAGTGGGGGAGAGGAACTGGGACAGGAGCTGTCTAGCAGGGTCTCACAGTGTTCTGGGTATTCTGTCTGGAACTTTACAAATCCCCCTGCACAAGGGGCAAAAAGCAGAGTTAGGCATTAGAAAATTACAGAATTGAGTTTGTATAGATTATTTTAATAAGTGTGGCCTTATGTGCATTCTGCATCTCAATCTATATTTATCTTGTCATAAAATCTACTTGGTCTAAAAAAATGGGTCCTTGAGCACTACCTCAAGTTTCACCAAACAGACCATTCATGAAATGCATGCCTGTTCCTGCTGTAGCAAAACATGGCGCAGCCATTTTGGAATTTTAATTGAGAATCTCAGTTACACAGACACCTTGTTAAAGTTTTAAACACAAACTCCCAAACCCAGAAGACCGAACGTCCACGCAGCAGTTGACAAACACAACAATCTATAACCAGGCAACACATTTCTGTCTGATTTCTAAACTTCAAAGGAATACATCTGAAACTTTCAAAAATCCTTCCCACCAAGGCTGCCCTACAGGTCAATAGCTCTATTCGAAAACGTGATCCGAAATTCTTATAAACACTTATTACCTTCCAGATAATATGCTTTACAGCCGTCTTCCCACAGCTTCTGAAGGAGCAGTCCCAGAACCGACCCAGAAGTTCCACTCTCCTGCCAGTTCACAGTGCACTCATCATACAGGACGACTGTGTCGGTCTTGCACCGCCTCACGAATTTATCTTTATCCTCGTTGTTTGAGATGATGGTTCGGATGGGTATGTTTCCCTTCTTAAACCTCCGAAGCATCAGTCCGGGGATGGCCAGATTTATGGCCGTTTCTATGTGGGATGATTCATAAAGCTCGTGTGATCGGCAGTCCAGCAGGAGCAGAGAAGCTCCTCCGGATTCTAACTCGAGTTGCAGCCATTCTACGCGTTTACTCGGCGTCACATGAGACATATCGAGATCAATATCATATTCCGTCCCGAGCGCAAACGCCGCTACATTGTTGGCCGCGCGACCGACTATTCGACTATTTTTCGCGGGAGAAAATAAATCGAACGCGCAGAGCTTTTTCACGTCAACGTGTAAATGTTGCGATAACGCGTCGCGCTTCTGCCCGAGCCAAGGGGAGCTTTCCCCCTTTTTTCGTGTTCCATTAATACTAACGTGTTGGACTTTGCCCCCGGGGGGCTGCTCGCCGGTCCTTATAAACTTCGCGTTTTACGAAATACACGTGAGTTTAAATGTCTTATAACGCCGCCGAGAAAGAATCAACTTCAACTTCCACTACTCTGCATGGCAGCCGTGCACGAGAGTCCTGCGCGTTCTCGTTTTACCATTCCGATGCACGAGAGGGCTTTTTTTTTAGTTGACAGTAGCGCAACTCGGAGGGGGAGGAGTTTATTCCTTATGATTTAAAGCCATAGTAGAATATTACAAAGTTTTGTTCCAGTAGGCTGCCGTTCCCGTTCGTAATAACAACGCATTTCTTACTAGACTCTTGACAAATGATACGTTCATCACTCATTCAAATCCCTGTGCTGCGTTTAACCTAAATCCTCTGACCAAAAATTGATTGACTTTTTTTGTGTGTGTTACATCCTTCTACTCCCAACACGCCTGCGTTGTTTCATTACAGCCCCCGTGTGCCCCCTGTGCTATTTCATGGGATTGTGGGTTTTTTTTATCGTAGTGCAATGTTTCTTTATAATGCAATCGCATACACTTGGTTGTGCTGAAGAATTGGTGATGCGTGGGATGCTTGGAGCTGATATTTCCTCTCCAAAATAAACTGTGTTTCTTTACATCATCATCCTGATAATTGTCAACCGTAATCACAGATTGGCCCTCCCCAAGGAACTGCCCTCTTCCTCAACTTTCATTTAATTTTCTCATGTAAAGCATTTCAAGGAAGTGGTTTTCCTGTATCGTTTTAGCTGTTTCTCCCCACTTCCACCACTGGGCAATTCATACGGATGCAGGTGTGTGTCTTTGTTGTTTTCACATCGTTGCACAACAGTAAAGACTTCTCTATCGATGTGTATAACAGTGCATGTAAGTAAAGACGGGGGTGGGGGGTGGAGAGATGCGTGCAGTGGGAATCCAGCCTTGCAGCTCATCTGTCTGTGCACGTGAGTGGGAGAGACACAGATGTGCAGTGCAGCAGGATTAACACAGAAAGAGGAGTGGAGCTAAACCTGCACACACACACACACACACACACACACAACCCATAAACAGACAGACACACAAATAAAAACGCAGCCGTACAGTACCATACTGTGGTACACCACCATTCCAACACCTGCTTCCAACAGTCACATGATATAAGACTTGAAATACCAACACACACACACACACA